>JAQFYB010002085.1:0-27123 GCA_034694085.1 Pogonognathellus longicornis | reverse complement strand
AGCTCTACAAGGTTGTAGAGGTGGTAACGGGCAGATATTTTCCAACTCGAACCCGCCCGAACTCGAAAATTCAATGCTCGAACCCGACTTGAACTCGGAAAGTTTAAGCCCGAACCTGCCCGAACTCGCCCGAAACCGACTCCCTTGCATTACATATGATTAAATGAATAATAATTTGTACATTTGTTGCCCGAACCCGAAACAGCGGCAAAGTTTTGCTGCCCGAACTCGCCCGAAAATGAGTTCGGGCGAGCGGGCAACGAGCTGGCTCGGCTCGTTACCACCTCTACAAGGTTGTAATGGGAAGTTTTCATTCAAGATTTTTTCCCGTTATGGGTGAATATTTGAACTGTCTATTTTGGCCAATTCTTTTGAGGTAATCAAATGGGGTTTTGAATATGAATTTTTGTCCATTCTTCCAACGAATTACATGTACAATGTATTGGCCGTCCGCGTCTGTCGTTTCATCGCAAGTAATTTGTTTGGAAACAAAGACAATTCACGTCAGGCATACCGTCATGAACTGCCGCAACTGCTACAAGGATATCGTAGCGTTATATGTCTAAATATGCATTGTCTCAACATAATGTATAATTTTCTTCTTAACAATTGAGGTGTAAAACATAAAATTAAACAAGTAATATCATTTAAGTTTCAATTTTTACCACATTTATTTAATTAGTATGAAAAATAGGCATTATTACAGTCAAAACGGTCAAAATATGCAATAAAAACCAAAAGTGGCCAAATAGGCACTAAAAATCAAAAATAGGCAAATAGGCATTTATAGGCACAATAGGATTTTGTATATAAGCTTGTTATCACATGAAACGTCTATATACGGAGTGTGCCTATCGTAGGATAAAGAGAGCCGGATAGGCTTTTGCCTGCTTTTCCGAACTATGCTCATTACATAGCCTGTTTTGCTTACGCATATATTATAGCCAATGTTTATCTTTCATTGCAGTGCTCTGAATCATCTACGCAATAAAAAGTTACACGTGTGTTCATAGTAAATATTAATAAATACTAAAGTTATTTTCTCTTCATACATTGGTAACAGACTGCAGTACAATCTAAACGAGTATTATAGGAAACTCCATGATTATAGAAAACTCTCTCTCTGTGAGAATGAGAGAAACAGAGTTAAAGAGAGACTGAGAGAGAGAGAGGAAGAGTAAGATAATACGTTTATGGGATCTTCTCGGAGCGAGAAACTCTTGTGTCTCATTTTATCTGATTAACCTCTCTGTATAAGGTTGACTTGACTTTGTGTCTGCAAGGTTCAAAGTTGCTTCTCTTTCTCTCTGACTCTCTTTCCCGTCTTGTCTGCGAATAGTCAGAGTCACTTCACAGGGTGCAAATATACATTTCTTGTGTTTAAGTGTATTTGTAGTGCGGGAAAGAAAATAGACGGACTTTACTTCTGTTTCAGTGCCATAGGACTACATAGTAGATTCATTTTCCTTTGCGTTGTCTGAATAATAGGAGTGTGAACTTAAATGATCTGGGATGGCAGTTGGTTGTCTTGGTTAGCTTTATACGTACATAAATACTTCTTTAAGCACATCACTATCATTGTGTATACTTTATATAAGATCGCTTTATCCTATACTCCCACTCCTTACTACCTATAGTGCAATACATGCAGTGGTATTAAATAATAGGACAAGAAATTTTCTTGGAAGCGGTAGAAACAGTAGGAAGTTTACTGTAGTGTGTCGTTGAGTCTAGTAGTTCCGCAAAAGGAAAGATAATGTCTAAGATGAGTGAAATACTTGACTCGCCGCACCGGAGCATGTCTTAGCAACAAAGCTGACTCTATTCTAGACATACTACACCACCATCTAAAGATGAGAAGGCTACATTTACAGCTGATACTGACACATATATTACAACTTGTAGTTATATGTGCAGTTTGCGAATTGCGATATAATACAAATAATATGTAGGTAAGACTAATATAGGCTTTGACTTATATGCATTGTTAGATGTAAAACTATACATTCAAAGACAAAATGTATATATGCTAGGGTGTTGTATTTTGTTCTTGTTAAGGCACCTAAAATTTCCGTAGCTTGTATAGGCTTTATTTTCCAAAATGTCTGTCTCTTTCTGTTTAAATATTTCGTGTATTGTATACTACTTATCGTATTATTTGCAAATTTTATGAAACCATTGAATTTTACATAAACTTAGGTAGTTTAAATTAGCGGATAAAGTTGTAATTAAAAAGCGAACAATTAAATTCCTGCAGTTATGTAGTCAGTCTAATTTCATTTAATTAGTGCTAAAAAGGAACATCTTGTTGATAAAATTGCACTTTCAGGTGTATATTAAGGGAAAGTCATAATTGTGTACAACTATTATTAATAATCGGATTTGACTAAACAGTATTGTGGCGAAAGCACAATTTTTCCATGGGTTATTGCGCAATCGAACCGGAAAACATACAAAGATGGATGACCAGGGAAGAAGAATGAAAATAAGTTTGATCTGCAAAACTATTTTACTAAAAGTTTATAAAGAATTTTACTTTTGTTATTCTTGACTATATGTATGTAGAATAGGTACATAGTGTATATACTATATTCCTATATCATATGATATATGATGTCGACATAATAGAGATATACTTGTTCATCTTAAGGTCTTAGGCCGAGTTAACAAGTAAACACATACAACATATTGTTTGTTTTCTTGGGACGCTAGATTTGCCAAAAAAGGATTGTGTTGTGCTTGAGATAGTTATGATGAGAAATAAGAACATGACTTGCAATGACAAATGAGATGTGAACCAGTAAAACTTTGTTGGCCAATAATGCAGTAAACCTATACTTTACGTTTAACTGGCTAACGGTTTTTACACTGCCTTTTATGAAAACCTATACATACATACATAGTTCAGTCAGTTGTTATTGCACTGTGTTTACTTTCGTGGATTAGTGGTATATGTACTTTATACAATGAAACTTGTTTTGTTGTAAGTCTTGTAAAATGTGTGTAACAGGCAAACGAAGTGTTGACAACAAACGAACTGGTTTGTGTAAACAAAGTATAGGTACTTATTTATTGTTTTTTATAAATTGGTATTGCCCGTGCAGGAAAATATTATTTTAAGGGTGAAAGCAACGATATAAAATAAAACTTGATTTAAAAAGTTTTTTGGGGCTTTTGTAGGTTTTTTACATATATACAGTTTGTCAGGATATCTAGTGAGTTTCCAAACAAATTCTGAAAGTCAAAACGTCCATTCTCTGAATGACATTTTAAACTGTCTGTGTCCATTCTAAATTCACGTTGCGTTCTTGTGACGAAAATATCGACGAAATGTGAATTTGTGAAGTCTGTAGAGTAAAAAGAGCCAAAGGGTAAAATGTTAAAAGAGAAATATGATTTTCATCTCGTATCTGGTCTGTGTCTCCCTGTTAATCTAGCCTTCATGACTTTTTTATTCGGATTTGGATATCAAAGCACGTATGCATGTGGACTTGACTTTCCTCCCGAATGTCGACTCGACGTCCATTCCATTCCATGTCGTTTCATTTCATTTTGTATTCCATTTGTTGTAGTATACCTTTAACTTTATATTGTATGCATGCAGTCGTACATATATACATACCTTATACCGAGTACATACAGAATTTGTATTTCAATGTTTCTAACATGCAGTTTCATTTTACATGCATAACTCACTCAGATAATTTTGAAATCTTGCTTCCTTCTATGTCCTACCGCATTTTAAGCCCACGAATTCATGCGGGTATTCTATTGTGCACAATCGTCATACTTCTATTCTTGACTGAAATGAATCGAATTATGAATTTTAATAAAATTTATAATATTTACCAGAAATAGAATATAGCTACTGTACATAAATGTTTGCACTCGTTTCAATTTACTGAAAGCTATGTTGTAAGGCTGATGCTGATAAAAGGCAATCTTCTTCAAAGACATTAAATTATCATTCATTCACAGTTGCAACTTTTTGCCTTGCACACATTCAAGTTTACGATTTTTAAGTAGGTATCTATCCATCTAAACAAGTGCTCCCTTAGTATTCTCCTCCAGTAATTGGTTAAACTAACGGATGTAATAAATGTTTGTGTTTTATCAGTTTCCTAATCCAACTAAATATATGTTACAAGAGTGGATCAAGTTTGTAGCCGGAATTTGAATAGTTCGTGAATATATCTTGTGCATCGTGGTTTTGTTTGCATGCCAATGGCCCTTGTGTGTATTTATTATTGCTCTGAGAAGTGACGTGGATTATTGGGCATTCCAAACATATCGTAACGGATGATCCTTGCGGGTCGTTAACTTTCTTCGTATTGCGATTACTTTTTCAAGGCATCCATTTTATTAGCGTGCAGCTGTGTGTACTTTGAATTTAAGATTGAAAGAATGAATTGAATGTCTGAGTTGAGTTGGCTCCATAGTAGACTCCTTGTTGTTCCCAATCTTTTTTCTTCCTCTTTCTTTGCTAATGCATACTTTTACTTTTCTTGTTGTAGTATTTGTAACTGGTGTCTTTTCTTGTATTACTTACTTAGGTTGTATTCTTTACTTTACTCACTCGCTCGCGCTCCTTCTACCATCACCAGTTCAAGTTCTTTACTCAAGTTATTCTGTATAGCACGTTTCCAATAACAGCCAAGAATGGGGGGATGTGCACTGACGGAGCAGTACCAATATTACATTACTTTAGACACACAATGCTAAGAATACTACAAATGAATGTGTATATATTTTTATATATACACATGCACTATTGTATACTTATGTATTTTTCTGTTGCTACTACTAGAGAAGTAACTAATACACTTTGTACGCAGTTGACTTGAGTTTCTTTTTCCTCCTTTTCTATTTACTAGTATTTGTTGTTACTATTACTGCTACGACTACATTCTGGAGTCGTGTGAGACTGAGACTACTTACTTGCTAGTAGTAGTAGTAGTGTACAGAAGTATTCTTGCCGCTCCATGTACTGTGAGATGTGTGATGTGGGTTTATATTATTTTGATTTTATTTCCCCAACTTGTCTTCCCTGTCAGACTTGTTTTGCCCTTCCTTCCTCCTCGGAATGAAAAAATCGAGTGAGAGTGAGTCGAGTTTCCTTGAGTTAAAAGTAGGAAGCTTACCCTTGAATTTTGATTCCGTGGAAAATCACTTAGAATGAATACAAAGATTTTTTCATGTAAGTTAGCAGCTCTGTGAAGATATCTCAACTAAGCAAAGCAAAGTAACGACCAACGCACTCAAGTAGTTGTGTTGTGGTAGGTAGCTCTAATACTAGTTATATAAAAGTAAGTAGATTCCATTAGGAATGCTTCCACCGTACAGTTCAAACTTGGTATTCAGTAGTGTCAATCAAATCTGAGCAAAGGAAAAGTGAACGACTGGGAAATTGCGAGCGAGTTCAGGGAAAATCAAAATGTGTGTGTCAATACTTTACTCCTATGTACTACAAGCACATTATACACAAGAGTTTGTCTCTTTTAGCTGTAGCCGTGTGCTGGAGTCCTCTTCACTCCAGAATGACTAAAGTGAATGTGTACTGTATTAAATTGGCTGTGATCAAACTGCATTCCATTTCTTGCAAGTATAAAGTCAAGTGAAAGTGAAAAGTAGAGCCTTAGAGACTGGGTGGAGATAGTGGAGAAAAGAGGGCCCTGAAATGGCACCGATTTACTAACAGTTATTCTCTCCACCATTCATGTTTGTGTGTGCAGTGTGTGGATCTCTTTTTCCTTACCTTTCTTTTACTCTTCCTTTTACATAGGAATATTCTTGGAATTTACAAAGTGCATTCATGTACCTACCTTGTGTAGACCCGGTTAGAATTTCTGTGACTGTAGCATGAAATGGAAACGAAGGAAAAGCAAAGAGTCTTGTATGGTGGTAGTGTAGAAGGAGTAGTCTGGTCGAATCTAGTGTAGTCTGGACTGGGTTGACGTGACGGGTTGTCCATTGGGAGTTGAATCGGGATTACATTTCGTTTTATCATGCTCTGCTTCCAGGTCTCCTTCCAGTTTAGTATGCTCTGTTAAGCTACAGTCCATCCCTGTTGTACATACAACGCTGACTTTCTAAATTCTAACTCTAACTGTGCTACAAATACTACATGACTGTTGTTGTACATTGTACACACTCTTGTATGCTTCAAATAGTAATATGAATGCAATGAGAGATGGAAATGGGAATAGTCACTCAGTTCACAAAGTTACATGTGTGTTTGTATGCAGAATATAATATAGGATCACCAACATAACATGATGCTGCCTATAAAAGAAAACACAATGAAATGCAGCGTAGTTAATAGTATAAGTATAAGTAGTGTAGGAGTATTGTACCATCGAGTAATAACAGAGTAGTAGCATACAGTGTGTGTTGTAGTTTAGCAAAGCAAAGCAAGTCGTTCCGTCTGCCTGTATTGCATTATTATTGTCTCGTCGAGATTTTGAGTAGTATGAATATAGCACAGTGTGGATGTATCTAGAAGAGTGACTGTTTCTCTTTGTACAAGTCAAACATGTTGTTCTCCATACATACAGAGTAGTACATGGAGAATTTAGTAGTATAAAGTAGAACATAGCTAGTTGGCCAAAAGGAGCATGATCCACGAGAAAATATTGTGATTCGGTCAAGAGATGAGTCTCACACAACTCAATTACTGTCAAACCGCAGCTTTTGGTATTTGATTCGGATTTGACTGCCTTTGTGCTTTGTAGTATTTGATAGGACCTCCAGGTCTCCATGTCCAGAGAGAGAAGCAACCGTAGAATCTTCTATAATTGTACCATACGCATACCACGTCACTCTGCCAGTTCCAGCCAGCTTTACCATTTACAACAGTTATTCCTTCTACGTCATGTATACGTAATGTATACCTATGGCTATGGTGTACGAATCTTTTGTGCTGACAGTGCGTGTTTTGGAATGTATTTTATTGTATTATGTTTCTTCGTACAGCAAAGCATAGTGTAATTCTTTCATGTGCTATTTCTGTTTTGTCTTTCTGATTGTTCTCAGTACGTATGGCTTTGACTGTTTTATTTTCCATCTATTTTTGGCATCTATAGCAGGAATAACATGTTTTATACATTGTAAGTTGTAGTTTGTTATATATGAGTCGATACCTTTATTGTAGTTTCTGCTGCACTGGTTTGTTCGTGTAATGCTGAGTAAGATTGGCATTAGGTATACACATTATACTTACTTTCACCGTTTCACCTTTATAGCTCTGACACTGACTGACTTTGATTTCCATTTTATTTACTACTGAAGGTTTGACTGTGTTCTGTGCGCCAGGGAATGGACATTGTTGTTTCTGATGCTTTTGCAACTTTTGTGATTGTGATGCAGTCGGAGTTGGCATCGGTGTGCCATAATGTGAATAAATTTCCTGTTCTGTGTAAATAATATATCTGTGACTGTAACTTTGCTCGATTTGCATTGTGTAACATTTTAATTCAAAACATAATTTCATATACAGACAATATTTTAATACAAGAGAGAGTGAGTGAGTTAATTAAAGAAAAGTTAGGTTGTGTCCTTTATGAGACGTATGTCCAGGATATGAAATATTACAGTTGTAAAAAGCTGGTTTTACTTACGTTTATATATACTCAGTTTTCGTTGTAATGGATTGGATATCAATAATACATTTAGTTATTTATGCTGCTAAAACATTCTGGGATTTGTTTGTTTGATAGCAGGAAGTAATGTAATTATTAAATATCCTTAGATGTTCTACA
Organism: Pogonognathellus longicornis; assembly: GCA_034694085.1. Lineage (NCBI taxonomy): Eukaryota > Metazoa > Arthropoda > Collembola > Entomobryomorpha > Tomoceridae > Pogonognathellus > Pogonognathellus longicornis. The sequence continues at coordinate 19,366 of JAQFYB010002085.1, read as the reverse complement.
AATGTAGTCATTCTCTGTCCCTCTGTCTGTCAGCTATATTATTCTAGAACGATTTGAAATATCCTCATTGAATTTCATTTACATATAATTAATAGGGTCAAATGTAAGGTCAGTCCTTCATTACCTCTGACCCAACGATAAATATGTCTCTCTGAAAGTTGCAAAATGTCTCGTCATGTAAAAAAGTAAAACAACACTCATGCATTAATTAACAGTGGGCGTTATGACACAGAGGACAATAACAATCTAGACTTCACTGTCATTAACAATCCGGTAATAAGAAAACAACAGAAACATGACAGTGTAACATTAAAAACAATATTCTCATATATGAGTTGGTTACAAATACAACGACTTGTTATAACTTGATTAAACGAACAATCCGTTTATACAGTGCACTTTAGAATGCATTTCCTAATTTCCTTTTGTTTGCAATTTGGTGAAATCTGATGCTAGTACAAGCTGGAGATAAAAGAAAATAGGATGGTATTGCTATTGCTGTTATTCCTCTTTGTTTATATTCCCAATTACGAGAGAAGATAGTATAGTATACCTAGTAGTAATATTAGGAGGCGGATGTTGTAGAGTGCGTATATAATGTAATATGGTGCGCGGAGATTAGATTAGCTCTCTTGCACTGAACCGTAAGATTGAGAGGGTAAGGTCAGAAAAGTCATTCGCTCAATAAATGCCACTATATGCCACTTACTTCTACTTACTCTGCTTTGTTGCCTTGCCCTTCGATTCTTAAGCTCTTAGCATGCTGTGGGACGCGTTAAGGAACAGTTTCCGATTAATCGCCCTATTTGATCAGATTAAGAGGCAAGTTTGGATTTCTTCTTATGCGTGATACTGATATGATACTGGGATATAATTGCCACAACTATATAACTACTTGTATTTACTAGCTGACAGATTGGTTTTCCTCGTTTAAGTAGTAGCAGAGTTAAAATTGTTTTGTATTGAGATTCTCTAATGGTTCAGATGGGAATACATGATACATGTAGTATACTGCACTCTTGTACTGTTTTTACCTTCCCATGATGTCCTCAACTATATTTCCGGGCATAGATTTGACGCACGTAGTTATAGAAGAATTACGTCACTAAACAAAAGTAATTTGCTGTCAGGCCTAGGGGAACGAAAAACTTGTCTCTCTGTAATATTGCACATAGTACATGCATGGATGGATTTTACCAGATTAAATAGTTGTGCTTTGTTTGCTAAGTTTGATACCTGAATTTGAATTATTATTGCACATTCAGACAAAAGACAATAATACCATGATATATACAGAATACAGGTACTTGTACATAGGTAAACAATCTGCATCGACATTTATTTGTAGATTTACTTTTATTGTTTACGTAAATATTTTTAACGATGGCTGAGGAAAATAAATAGTGATAGATGAATGAATAAATAGAAGTTAATTTTTTATTACACAGTCCTATACAAAGATATATTATTGTTTCATACTTACTGCAAAGAGATCTAGTATTAGTATCTCTTATATTAGATGTTAAGCTGTTCTATGTATGATAAATAGCATATTACACTTGAAGTAGGTATAGTAAATGAATGTACGCACAGGACGAGGAATACAATTTAGTTCATAGCTGTTTGAGACATAGCATCTATAAATAATCCACATTTAGTCCATTAGTCCAGTATAGGGAGGGAATGTCTGATTGAACGAGATTCCAATATGGACAGAGTGACAATAAATCAAATCTGTCCGTTTTAGCCTTCTCAGACGAAAATTCGAACTAAAATTAGCTTCGTTTCCTAATTTCTTGTAAATTTATCTGTACTTGGAGGATAGGAAGATAGTGGAACCTACAGAGTGACTAATTTTATTTGCCATGAAAGATATTGAGCATTTGTGTTAGGGCAAGCAAAGCTAGGCAAGGGCAAGAAGTTGTAAGCTAAGACTCTGTATACATTGTGTATGGCCATAGTATCAGTAGTTGTAGTACATAGACGGAGAATTCATGACGACGAATGCGACAGGGACGGCAGAGTCAAAGGAATGACGGGAAATTTACTCGAGTTGATTTCTATACGGCAGAAGGCAGGAGAAGAGGGAGAAAGTCCTAAACTCCAAGACTTTGCTTTGCTCGGCTTCTTTGGACTTAAGTTCGGCTTAGCTTTCTTGTACAAGGAAACAGTGTGAGTGGAGTTGTGGATCGAGATGCATATTGAATTGAATGAATCATGCCTTTAGCAATTTATTGCAACATGCTTCCTATTTCCGACTTTCCTATGGAATTATAACAAATTACTGTTGCAATTTATAGCAGCGTGTGTCTTGCCATGCGATTGAGTTAAAGTGCATAGAGCTCTTGTGTAAAAGTACTACAAAAGGAACGGGTTAACGCCACTACTGTCTGTCTGTGTATAATTCATGCTGATACAATGTTTATTGCTGTATAAAGCTAACACTATATGTACTACACATATTATATTCATGAAGATTTTATGCTCTATTTAGATATACGTGTATTTAGTGTATGGCTATAGCTGTATGTACACAGATGAGATTAGGAGGCAGGCGGACGAGTAAATAGAGAAGAGGCTGTGCTCAGTGCACGTGTAATATTTATGTGTAGGTGCAGCGGAAAGGAAGTGCAAGACAAATCTGTGTTTTAGTGGTGCAAGAATGAGTTGTATGCATTGAGGAGGATGGAGGAGGCTGTTAGATTACAAGATGTAAAGTGTTTGGCAAGCTACCTGCATTTGACGAGACAGGAAGATAATCCGTATTATTCTGTGAGTGGATTCTCGTTTAAGTCATTGGCTTTGAGTAGTGAAAGTAAGTCAAGTCAGGGGAAGTTGAGAATTTACGACTTTGATTTAAAGCTCTGATAGTTTCCCCTCATTGATCTTCATTGTTCAGATAAGCGTCGTAAAAAAGAGACAATTTTTCTCTCTCTCTTGACGGTCTTGACTGTTGCTACCGTGACCTTTTCTTTGTCGACTACTCAATCAGCCCACTCTACTCAATTCAAGTCACTTCAATTCAATGGAGGAGAATGGGTTAAGAATTTAAGAGCTTGAATGTCAACCTACATATGCTACAGCCAATGTATACTTATACTTTTCCTAACACTTAAACTCTTTATTTTGGCGATACGCAAACTACACGCTGTTTACTGAGACAGGGGTCCGATAGAAAGTAAAAAGTTTGGGGTTGAGAAATGATTGGAGTTTTATTTCATGAGGTCATGCAGCTTCTATGCATTATGGATTTTTCTAACAGCTATACACGTAGCTGTTTGATACCAAAGTTTCACACGTCAAGCACTTTCTAGAGTTGTAAACATAAATTATTAGCCGTGTTTAATCATTCTCTTGACAAAACCTTTCTTGATGTATCTAGTGCATGTTAGAATGAACTCTGAATTTTTATTTTTATCTATATACTTATTGAGAGTTTATTTAGATCTACAGTATAAGGGAAATAGTTATTTTTATTTATTTTGTGTAAGCATTTTCTTCAGTGCACACTTTATTCACAAGAGTGTATTTAGAAAGTTTTTTGTCTGTATAATGTTATCTGATTTTGAATGTGTGTTAAGTATATATGTTTTTATTTTACATGTAAAAATGCAATCCTTTACTAAAAACTTCTTGAGTATAATATGTATTCGGATGCATGTATGTAAAGTATGAATAAACACAGCACGTTAAGCTAACAAGTATTATTATTACCTTAGAAGGTGTAAGGTTAGAAAGCTACCTTAAGTCTGAAAGTATTCATAACTACATCTACACGATACATAATATGAGGAGGCATAAAAAGGATCTGGAAGTCATAAAACCGAAAAAGTGTTATTTCTCTCGTAATACAGATTTGAGCATGAAATAAAATAATGTCCTCATTTTTATGAAGGAATTAATGACCTCAACTCGGCATGATATGATAGTAATAATAAATGTACACTAGAAAATATTTTTTTACAAAGTGCCTGCTATTACGGAATTCTTCGAAGTCATATTCTTCTCCACTGCCTTATGTAATGTACTCCTTTGCATGAACGTAGGTATCTCTCCCAGTCTCTTCTTGTATATTGTATAGGTATCTTCCTTTATCTATATTCGTGCCAAGTCAATTGGATGCCGACCGACCGACTACACGAGACGAGAACCAACTCGACAGAGTCTGAGTCTTTATTCTTTTCTCGTGTGTATCCAGTATCTCCTTTTAAACTACTAGAAGGTATCTTGTATTCATTGCACTGCATTTACGTTTCATCGGCGTGATGTGCATTAGCTACACCATATGCCTCTCCTCGTGTCTTCCTATCGTATCCGATTGCATTGTGTTTTTTGGGAATAGTCTCCCATTCTGGACTGACGATATTCATACATTACATTCCAGTTGTTACCTTACATGGGTCGTGTCGTAGTTATTGTGTTTTATTTTACGGAACGCACACTATAATAGCAGAACATAATGTTGCATAATAATACACGCTTATATAATGCCAGCACTTTAGCACTTTCAACTCATGTAGTTGTATCTGTAGTGTAGCAAGGTAGGTACTGTATGGAATATAATGTGCTCTTTCACAGCACATCACATATCTTCTCTTTTGTTAAATAGCCAAATTATACATCCATCCCTACATGTATTTGTGCATATACTACCCACACACACATACACACGTGATTATTATAAAAGAGTAAAACGCAATGAGATGTATAATGTATGGTCTATACCTACCATAAGGTATAAGGAATGAAGCGTGTTAAGTAGTAGCCTACGATACATTTACCTAGGATGAAATAATGTGTGAAGACTGAGAGACGACATGACAGAAGATGTGTAGGTAGAAAAGAGCGGATTAACTTTGGCCATGTCGTGACTTGTCGGTAATGTTATGCGTTTTATGAGTGGAGCGGTTGAGCTACTTGTTTTTACAACCGCCCCTGGAATTGTCCCATTTATTTGTTCGGGTTCTTTTCCTAACGTGTTCCTCCTTCAATGTTCACACACAATGCAAAGAGAAATATTATTATTGGTATTATCTCTGGGTCATGCATACAAGTCATATAATACTGATATAGAAACTCTTATCATGATTACTGCAAATATACTCTTTGACATTCGAAAGGGAATAATGTCGAATGCGTATGGAATTGTGATGATGTATTACCCTCGCCGTACCTTGCGCTTTAGAGATTCTATATAAGGAAGAACATTCTATCCAAAGATTCTTGTCTATATGACAGTTGGTTGTAAAAAATACTCCGATCACAATGCATAATATTATTTGTTGTTTGTTATACAATTTATACGTATATCTACCTTAGTATATATTAAATTTTCGTTATGTATGTATATTGGTATGTAACGTATTATACACTGTGTAGTATCTATATATAGATTTATATTGCGTGTATAGATGCCTAGGCTTCTTTGTATGTATTCTGTGTGGTTGAACTTGGGAGTAAGTGTAGTTGTTAAGTACAGAGTATTTTGGTGCTAGGAGCGCACGATCTGGTTGACTCAGTTTACCTACTAGTTTCAACATCGATTTCGTTCATGATGTTATGTTATGTGACGATGATTGAACTTGGACTTTGACGACTGAGTTGTTTGTATGTTAGGAAGGTAGGAGGAAAAAAGAAAAAAGCGCTATCGATAGACTTTGCTTCTTTCAACTAAGCTAAAGCCCCTTGAATCTCTACACTTGAGCTCAGCCTTGCCAATGGCTGGGCTCCTTTTAATTGAGTTTTCCTGGACAATCAAATTCTCAATTTATTTGACCCTTTTTCATGGTTAGGAGAAAAAACTCTGTATTCGAAGTATATAGGAAGAGCGGTAGGTTGGGAGAGAGTGTGTGTGTGTGTGTTGTATGAGTAGGAGAGGAGTAGGTGCTTTAACTTTCCTTTTTCTTCGTTTTTGTGTGTATTGGCAGTTTTGTGTTAGTTGAACTAGAGTTTTTTGTCTAGCGTACTGGTGAAGTATTGTGTGTTCTGTCGTTTCTCTTAAGTAATAGTAGTAGTGCCCAACAACTCGACTCAAACAGAGCAGAGCAATCTTAGTGATGGTAGTAGTTGAGTTGCAAAAAGAAAGTGCACACAAAATTCCTCTGAATTACAACTGTTCGAGTCACAATAAAAACAAAAACTTTTCTTATACGTAGTTTACTACTTGCCCGCTAATAATATGAGAAAGAGTATGTCAGAGTGGTTGTACTTGTCCTAGTTGAACTACTCTCTGCCTGGCAGAAGTGCAGGCACTGTGTGTCATGTCTTATTTCTTTGTAGCAGTAGTAATAGCAGGAGGAGAACAAGCACGGGAGTCTAAGTAAAATAAGTAGGTGGTCTTCTGTGTGTGATATAAAGAATAAAAGTGTAACTTGCCAGAGGAGTGTTGTTGCTTTCTCCATAATGCTTAGGTAGGTTAAGTTAATCTGAGTTACCCTTGGTTATGTGTGTCTTATATTTATACCTACATTATATATAGTAGGATGTGTATGGATTTCACTTCAGTTCATACGGATGTAGAATTCAACTACTATTACTAACTAGATCCTGTGTAGAAAATCATGTTGGTCGACCCACTCTTTCTTTCTCTCGCAGTATCAGTGACTTTCTTCAGGGCAATAATGAAATAATCTGATATAAAAATCGACATCTTACTTTGCTGCTCATGAAAGTTTTTGCTCTGCGTCTTCTTTCACTCTTTATGCGAGAGGAAGTTGTGCCAAAATTATTTGGCAACTATTTTATTTCTCCGTGTGTGTGTGCTTACTTGAGAAATTGAGAATTATCTTCCATGCCGAACACCTACAGTTTCTTTCTAACTACCATACCGCCATCATGGACCTTGGACTTTCTACACATAGTGTATAGTGTACTGTGTACTTTGCTACAACTTACCTAACCTTTGCTTGCACACTCTCACTCTTACTTACAAATATGATTCAATAATATTGCAGTTTCTTTGCTAGAACTTTTCATTTTCACCCTTTCAAGGAAATTACATATGAATTACATTACATGGTAATCTTGGTAATGGAGAAACGAGATGATGATGAAGCAACTGAATAAATTGAAAATAGAATATGGTATTTACAACTTGCATCTATCCTACATACAATCCTACACCCAACACGTGTGTACATTTTTAATACACGATATAACATAATGTATAATACCCACTATTACATATACCCAGTAGTAGTATATTAGCACTACCACATGATAATGTTAGAGTTGCTGGCACAAAGCTAAAGGTTTTTATCTGCAAGTTAATTTCTCGGGTGGATAGATGCAATGCGAGGTAGTAGTTTTTGGAGATGTGATGATGATATTAATGTGGACTTTCTTTGATGGCAAATGGTTTAACTTAAGTAACTAGTAGAGCAGAGCTCCCAAAGTAAAGGATACTATAATACTAAAGTACAATCACTTACAGCTTCTATTTCTCTCAGTGTGTAGTTAGTGGAAGAGTGCATGTACCTTTAATGTACTTATAACCTACATGCTCATTTCTACGACTCCTCCACTACATACCACCAAAAGAGAAACTCTTCCTTCAAATATTTTTAACTAAGCATACAAGTTTCTTATACTACTCCTACTATATGCACCACATATTCATACTGTGGCAAACATCACCTTACTTCTGTGTAGTACATACATGTAGTATTTATACGGGTTTAAGAATTTAGACTGGAGTATAGGTAGGTGTATAGTGTGTAGGTACATGAAGGAAGGTACATTTGATGTATAATAGAATGAATGGGCTGACTGTGGTAATGGACTACGATGCACATAAAGGGTTATGTTATGTTGATGGTCGTGAGATGGATTTTGGTCATGGCTCGTTTGAGGCTGGTGTGCATTGATTATTCTTCACGGAAGTCACGTCGATTAGCCATTAGAGGTCCAGTCAAACCAGACTACAATCTCTATCGACGAGTCAGAAGCTGAAGTCGGAGCAGAACACTACTGGAAAATAAGCCACGAGAAGGCTAAAGGACATTCTGATGACATGAGCAAGGGAATAGTGGGGAAACACATGCATTTGTTATCGTGTGGGGCTATGTCTACTATACTGTGTGATGTGCTGGCCAATACTTCACTTTCCTTTATACAGGGGAGTGTGGTGTGGTGTGTACTACTAAAGTGTACCAAGTGAGACTAATGGAGGTGGAGGTAAGCACGGGAGAGAGAGAAAGAGACGAGTGGAGGTGGTTGGGTTGGGTGTAGTGTGTGTGTGGTGCGGTGTAGTCATGAAGTTTCTATGGCAAGGAAAAAAGTCCTCTAGGCGTTTGCATTGCCTCGCTCTCTTGGGTCATTCGAATCACTTTGCTCCTCTGACCTCAATCATTCTCCATCCTAATCCTTTCTCAGACTCATCTTCATTTCTATTATTACGCTAGCATGAGCACCATCCTTTTCTACTCCATTCTCCACATCCATATATACTCTACTTTCTTCTTCCTTGTATTATTTTACTATCTGACTGGGCGACCACCATACTAGAATCAGAATCTGCTTAGTGTATACTTCTGAGTACACTTATTACATTATGCTCTGTATAAGTATAAGTATACAAAGTATTAGTAAGTCTATGTCTATATATACGCAAACTGTGAATTGTGAAAGTGGAGGTTTACTTTTCTTTGGTTCTGGTTCTGTGTCGTGTGTGATATTATTGGTATTCCAATTTTCACAATGTAACGTAACGTAAAGAGCTGTGCTAGTTTTCATGTGCTTTGGATGTTTTAAGAGTATTTGTATGATGGTGGCTACCTATCTATCTAAATTTTCTCGAGCATCTCACATCATTTCCTCTGCTAAAGAATCTAAGAATAATAGGAGAAAGTTAGGTCAGGCAAGAAAGAAAACGATTACAAAGAATAGTCCCATTTACTTCCACTGTGGAGTTAGCATGGTATAATGTAATGTATGTAGCAATGGAATATTAATACTACTACTGGGAGAGGAAGTATATAAGTAGACATATATACACAGGATAATGGAAGTGGATGCGCTATGTATAGTAGTGCTAGTTTTTTTGCTTTATATGGACAGACGGAGAGAGTACAGATTACTTCTACAGTCAAAACAATTTGTCACTGACAGCCGCACATATTAAAATATATTACAAGAAAATATGCATATTCTCTTGTAGAAGAAGAATGTTGCAAATTTAAGCTCATCTTTCATTCTCTGTATACTGTAATAATATATTATAGACAGAGTAACCTACATTGAGTTTAGAGTTATATATATTAGTGTAACAGTATTGGAGCAATGAAAAGTGGATTGCAGTATCTGCAGTAGTAGTTGGAGAAAGTCTGGAAACATACCTTTTTGCGAAGCTGAAGTATCGAATTGATTTGACGTTTGTTTTAATGGGAGCGTTTTGACATTTTCACTCCCGTGCCTTCTGTCACTTCTGTCTCTCTCAGGTTGGAGAGAATTGGAATGCATTCACGGATAAATGGTTCATTGTCATACTGACTTAAGTTGACTTAGCAGTTATCATTTCTCCATAAGAAGATTTAGTTTTGAGAGATTCAATTTGGAATGAGTAACTGGCAATACAATGCTCTTCGGTTGAAAAGGATGCTATTGGTTTTCCATATTTTCCGTTTTCCCGTCGAGACTTAGTTTTGGGTTGGGATGATACTCTCCTCGTCTGTAATCTGATAAGTATTGCATTCCATTACTGCTACCGGTGGTGTATACGTTTTATACTAAGAACGGGTAGTTTGTAGGTACACAATGCCATGTGCCTTCCTTGCCTTGTGTCAGCCATCAGCTTGTTATACACTACAGATAGTCGAAGGACGAGCAGTTGCGAAAAGAAAAAGATGAAGCAATCCCTTTTGCCACACGCGATCGCACAAATATATCACTGTGATGGTCTTAAAAATTACCTCGAGATCAAAGCCATTATTTTTACTAGATGCGATGGTTCGTATGCTTCATTCTTTCTTGTATACCTATATGCTATGCATATACAGCTGTGGATATTACGACATACATAGTACATACGATCTGTCTCTAAAGACGACTTACTGAAACTTACACACATATCGCAAAGATTTTCTTGCTTGGGTTTATAATAAAATACGTAATGCTTCGTTTCGCATCTCTCTTTCTCTCTCTTTGTTATTACTGCTCCTGCTTTTCTATCTTGTCCTTCCTTCTTCCTTCTTTTTCACACAACTTTTTTCTAATGGGAGATCAAGCAGCAGCAGCAGTAGGAGCAAGGCTCCAAATAGCATCTCTTTAGTTTGATACGTTATGAAATCATTTTTGCTGGGTGGATTGGATTGAATGATCATGAAAAGATAGATAGAATGATGTGATATAAGTTCGTCGTGATTTAACCCGACTTCTTAGGTTATGTTAAGATGTGCACATGGAGGATTCTTCTTCTTTGGCAAAATGTGATGTAATGTAATAATGTGACGTTAGCGATAGAAAGACCAAGAAAAAGGAAGAGAGGCTCAGTGCATAGTGGATTGAAAGAGTCTTATACAATACTCGTACAGAATGTTTTGTGTGTCTTTCGGCTAGTATTGAGGCTTGGCTTGGCTTTTAGAGGGGCAAAGGACGCAAATCGTTAGTAGTACGGAAAGATACTGGAATTTAAGAGTTTAGTCGAATATATCCGTATATTATCCTATGTGACTGTGTTGTTACACTTGCACTCAGATGAGATGTGAATAAATAGAGTTCCAGTTTCTACGAACAGGCAACCAACCAAAACTTTAGCGGCTTAAGGACAAGGATTGCTTTGCTTTTGCTCCTTCGACTCTGCACTCACTTTCTACAGATATGATAAAGACACGGGATGACACGAAGGCAGCAGCAAAGGAAACAAGTCCTTCGAACAATAACTGAACTGTAGAAGTGGATTCGTTATACACATAGCTCTATGTGTGTGCGTGTGTGAAAGAGCACAGTGTTATGTTATGGATTGGAGAAGGCGAGAAATAAAAGAAGAAGAAGGCATCCTAGAAATTGGTTGAGTTGGTTGCTACATGGCGTTAACTGAAGTGAAGTTAAGGGCAAGTGATGCCATGGTATGGCAGGGAAGGAAAGCTAAAATGCATGTGACAATTCTCATGAAATATCGTTTTAATATTTTCATACAGTGGAAAGACAGCATAAAAGAAGACACTAATTTTAGCTTTGGATGCAGATCTGCTACGGCCATAACTCTTTTGACATTTATAAAAAGGTCGAGCCAATATAATTTTACTTCCTTTAGTCTCCACTTGAGTTTAAGTCGAGTAGGATGCCTATTGCTTCTATATCACACTACATATAGTGTAAAAGCATTGTTATTATAATACAGGACACTATTTTAACACTGAAATTTAGTAGAGATATGTGGTAGTATGTGTGTAACGTACAGTTTTTATAGTTGATGGTCTTCCTTTGGCTTGTCTTGTCTGCGAGGGCACAAAGGGCTAGTGTGCGGACTAAAATAGTGGGATCACACCAGACAGAACAAACCAGTGCCCATTATTTCAAGGAAAATACATTCAAGTGATATGTAAAGAATGGCTTGGCAAATGGCAATGTAATGCAGTATCAACTGTGGCCGTTGTCCTTTACGCTACCTCCATACAATTCCTAAACGACTACAGTCAAAGTACAGTGCAGTCACAGAAATGCAGTCTTTACACTTTTACAAGTTTTCTAAAGTTTAAGTTTACCGGGAGACTAGTATACAGTGCAGGGGTGAAGTAGTGTAAAATTATGTCGTGTAAAATAAAAGTGTATCCAATTCTATATACTTTGCTGAATACAACAGTGTTATATAAGTTGCCCTTAAACTTTGCAGTGCGTATGAATATATATCTTGTCTAAGTGTAGGAAGATGATCCCTTTTTGTGTATGAGAAGAATACTTTGCTTTGAATCCAAATGTTTTTGTTCCGTTTGACAAAGTGACAATGTATGTGTGTCAAGGGAAATGGTATATAATGGTAGGAGACCTATAAATGGGATTTTAGGATTCTTATCCTAAGGGTTACCTATCATTTGTCATTTAACTTATTTAAGTGAAGAAAAACTGTAAGGACATTAGGGACTCGTTCGTAAGCGAGCTGTAGTAAAAGAACGATCAGCAGTAATGTAGAATGTATTAATATTTGTCGTCGCTTGCATTTAGTTTGTCTTGTCTCTCAACTCATTTTTTATGTGGCAAATTTTTTTTAAAACCCAGAGAGTAATTTTCATTTGCTATGTTCTGATTGCTTGAGGATATCAAAAAGAAATAATAACAGCTAGGGCAAGGAGAAAGGGGAAAGTTTCTTTTTTGATTCTTCAGAAGAAAAGGGTAAAGTAATATTAGCAACATGGACGTTTAGAAAAAGAGGGCTTCAAGAGGTCACCCTACATTAACTTTTTTCATAGGCTACTTTTGGTTGATGAATCTGGGCAATGTGAAAACTGCACCCTTGAGGAATGTGTATTATTGATGGGATTCAAAACTTCCTTTATAACTCTTTCATCCCACAACATTCATCGATGAAGGATAGGTCCCTGCATTTCTCTCTCAGCACACTCACTCAAACCATTCTAAAACTTTTCTTCTTTTCAAAAGAAAACATCTGAGCCCGCAAGTGGAGCATACCTACAGCCAAGACAGGAAAAATGCATCCAGACCCAAAATCACCAGTTTAGGAAAGGAATTGTGCAATATACACATCAGAATACAAAAACTGCCCATAGAGAAACAATTTCTTAGTTTCCCATTACGTTTGAAAAATTCGATGCAACATTACATTTTCTAGCATAATACAGTTTTGTTAGGTTTTTTGCTTCACTAGTATTTGACTTTTGAAATTGAAATGATGAATTCATGCTCTTTCTATTATTCTGCTAGGGTGAAGTAGACAGTGATGCTGATGTAACAAAGATGCTTACATTTCGTGCATGTTTGTATAACTATGCTAAGCAATAAGTTTATTTTTGTATACAGGAATGTATGGCAACTTTATACAAAGAGGATAAACTACATAGTAGTTGGCAAGTTCGGAGTAAGAGTGAATTCACAGTCACAGCTAACACAAAATTTTACTTTGTGCAACAATAGATTAACTCGAGACTGAAAAGGAAAAAAAAGGAAAAGTAATGTCACTTTAACAGATTTGAGATCTGCAGCATAAAGTTACTCTCTTTTCTGGAAATGATTAGTTTAATAGTTCTCTTAATACGTATACATATGTACAAAACGTGATGAAAAAGTATAAAACGCATTTATTTGTATTTTTATACTTAAATTGGTGCATAAAAGAAAAAGATTTTAGTGCACGATCAAATATTAAGCGCGATTTGGTATGATTATAATTTAGAACACACCAATTGCTTATAGTTTAAATCTCCAATATGCAGCAGTGTCTTTGTATTAGGTAGTTTGCATAAAATTAAACAAGATATAAGCGTAAGTATGTATAGGTATGTGCTATATTGTTATGTTAAATGTTGTTGTTAATTCAAAATGAATACTGTAGTGTATATGAGTGCATATATTATGGGAAAAAGGTATAATATATAGATGTAGTTGGGTATTGTGTTAGAGAAGCACAGTGTTTGTATATCATTCAGTGGTAGTTTTAAAGAGCCGTTGCTTTAACAGCCTGTGTTACGTATTTGCCAATTGTAAACTGAGAGATTACACACTGAGTGGAATTCTCATCACGGAATTGTGTACTTTTCTATGATATGCAAACGAATGCGTAATTATGTTTCGAGTCTAGAGAAATTGGTACGAAGTTTACTCAGGGAAAGTAAAGTAGAGTTAAAGTTGCGTCGACGAGTCTGATTTGACTTTGCTGTGTGTTGTGTGTGTATATAATAACAACATAGAGAGAGTGAGAGAGATTGTGTGATAGTGTGGCACGATAAAAGACGTACGACTACCTATACGACGTATGTATGAGATGAAAGTAGAACTAAAGTGTAGAAGGCGGGATGGAGAATTAGAATCGCCGATGAGACGTGATGCAGTGTGGCGTTTTGGAGTTGTGTTAAAGGAGTAAAAGTAAAAGCTAACACCAACACAACACAGAAGTTTGCAGAACTGAAAATAGGAACATTTATATTATCAGCTTGAAAAGGGAATATTTATGAGAGTGGAAAAGACTGTTTTCTAGGTGTTGCAGTGTACGTACTTAACTCACCTAAGTGTAATATTATACATGCACACAAATACACAATACTCTTTGCATTACGCATTCTTCACATTACACTCCAATCAAATACATTATTGTTGTATTGTATCCCACTGTTTACTCGGCTCAAGTGCCGAAAGTTAAAAGTTGACACTTATTTACGCTTCTCAGCTATGCATGTAATATCCTCAACTATATACACTCATTCAAATGCTAAACTTACCTAAGTACGCTTTTACATTACTATTCTTCTTCCTATACCATTATTCTACTTACATACTACAAGAGCAATTAGGTATATTCCAGTGCACTCTATAGGTGACTACACTATATACCTCTTTAAAGTTACAGTATTTATTAGTGTACCTACCGTATGGGGTATAATGTATGTTGCACTGTGTACCTATTTACTGTATAGATTGTGTACTGTGTACGCAATCCTGATGCATTAGAGTGAAGAAGGCGTCAAAAGCGCCTTCCTCTTTCCTCAATTTTCTCCAATGTCAACATTTGAACATTTTCCACGGAATGAGTTTCCATACATACAGAATTTGTATAGAAATGCTCAACTCGTCGAATGTTTACAATTCTAAGTAAGAGACTTTCACTTTGCCAAATACATTCACAATGTATTCATCTCTCCATGTAGTGTGTACGATACACACGCTCGAATTCTCTAGTGTTGCTAGTATTGCACCTTCCAATGCTAAATTCATTGCATGACGTAGTCTCGTCAGTCTCGAGCTGTATTATTATAATGTTGAGCACACATAGTTGCTATTTATGTAAGACGAAACTTTTCCTGTGTAAAAGTAAGTGAATAGTTGGATGGAGAAATGAGCACGGTGTTGGTAGTGACAGTGTGGTGGTTGGTTCTGTATCGTGTATGTGTGTGTTTATTGTAAATAGTATCTGTGCAAATTGAGACTTGTGTAGCAGTTGATTTAAATCTGAGTGAAGCGTGGGTTGTGTTGGGTTTGGATTCGGTTGTTTCCATGTAGCATTGAACAATAAGTATTTGATGTAATCTTTGCTTGTTATGAAGCCGCAGCAGCTTAAATATAAATGGGGTGGGTGTAGGTAGAAATGTATAGGCAGAAACACACATCTTTATTTGATATGCCTGCTTCATATTTTATTATAATGTGTAGATGTGTATCTTGTTTATGTGTTTATAAGTACCTTGTGCAGATGTGTGTGTGTGTTTACTTATAAATACAATTCACTGATTCCTCTAGAGTTTCTTTGAGTTGAATCATTTTGTGTATTATCCGATCTTTCAGAGATATTCTTTGCAGTACTCACAGTATTATGTGTCTTTGTGTCTACCAGGGTTGAGCGCGATATTTTGTTTCAAGATACAAGATACTCATGTCGCTTAAGATAATTTACTTCGTAAAGGTTGAAGATACAAGATACTTTTCCACACATTGTTTTCGTAAGATATAAGATACAAGATACATTTGTATCTTATGTACAAGTATCTAAGTATCTTGCTCAACCCTGTTGTCTCTATATACATGGCCAAAAATTACGTTACATAATTCTTTGATATTTGCTTCCAGATCCACAAAGGTAGTAGGCGAGGTTTTAGTTTGTTTGCCTTGCTTATGATTCTACGAAATTATGTAAGCTGCTACGCAAATTTCGTTTCAAAAGCAATAGAAATCAAGTTTATTAAAATGTTACATGTAACCCTTTACTTAGAACTTCTATATTTCCAACAGACCGGAAAAACGTAGCAAATTACTAAACAAGTTCAGTGGGAGGGTAGGATACCAGAATGATCCAATTTAACATGAGCCCACAATTAACAATGTTTGACTGTGGTTGGTAGCGATCAATGCGCAATGTTTCCTTTTGACTTTTCGTTTGCTTTGAAACTTAATATATCTGGTTCATGTTATTTATTCGTTCGCAATGAATGTGCAAGTTGATTAAAGGTGGGCTAATTTTATTTGTTTGGATTTGTGGCTTATCCACACTATCCTGGCTACAGATTGATAACCACCACTTGTTTACAATATCTCAATCATCATTCACTCGAAGTTATTTCTGTACTTTCAAATTGTCAATCGTACAAATATTATTTGTACCTAAGTGCCTAATGAACTTTAATCATACTAATAATAGTACCCTGTTCGCGGCATGTACATCCCCGCGTAGTTACACTTGTTAGGTATTATGTGAGGTTATTGTCCAATTGAAACCAATTCCAGATACAGCGTAGGTAAATAATTGTCACTGAACCAATTCAAATACATTGGATATTGCATTTCTGCTATGCTAAGTGCTTATAATGCCTTGAGTCTCATTTTTCTAGAAGCTGCGTCATTATTTTTTGAGCTTGAAGATTGAAGGCAAAAGGGATCTGAGAATGTGTAGAAGGAAAATATGTAATAAAATTTGTATGAGAATGAATCGGGTGAATATCCTTGTGGGAAAGAATGAAATATGGAGTGATATATAAAATATAAGGTGTATGTGACTGCGGAAAGTAAATCTGTATTATGTATTATTAGTAAGGTGGAGTTATTTGTGTGGTATTTGAGGAGGACATGAATGTAGTTGAGCGTAAGAGAAGGATTAGATCAAATTGGAGTTGGATAGGGGTAAATAGTAGAGAAAGGATTGAGACGATGCGATGGAGAGAAAAGTATGGAATTGGAACAGAATTATGTTGTTGTGATGTTGGGTTTTGTGTGTTATATGATGTGATGTTATGGTATGTTATGTGATGTGATGTTGTACAGTGTGTGTGTCTGGGGCGGGGAGAGTTGTTATTTGGGAAAATGGATTCACTCGAAGAATTTCAATTGGGTCGTTAGGAGTTGCTGAGCATACTTACTCTGGCACGTTATACCCAATCATATACAGATAGTAGCTCTTGTATTACGTATACCTAAATATATTTTATATTATTACACGCTATATACAAATACACACGAGTCAAGATGACGATTGTGTAGCGTGTGGCATATTAGCTAGTTGTACTGTTGTGTGTAGTGGATGTGTGTTGTTAGGCTGCTCTCTGCTTTTGTAGCCCTCACACTCACACTCTGTCTCTATTTTGAGTCGACGAGACATTAGAGCTAGATAGTACATAAGTATGCAATGCACTGGGCATAAATTGAAGAAAAGAGAATACAGAGAGAGTACAGTGGAGTACAAAGTGGAATGAGATGGGATGTGATGTGATGGAAATGGCTCTTTCCTTTAGAATGCAGACAACACGCCTATAGTAATAGACTGGTGGATTGGAGTGGAGTGGGAGAGGAGGTTAGAGAGTTACTATCCAAAATACAAGAGTGATGTTCAAGAAGTCTTCTTATAGCAACGCAAAAGAGAATCATGCTACTTGTACAAGTGCGCTTTTCTCCTTTTCCTATCTTTACAGTAGTCAACTGGCAAAGAAACACACAAGAGAAAGTTGCTGTGCTGTGTGTGAACATACATTCAATATTCTTCTTTCTTTATACATCTTTGTGTTGTGTAGGAGTAACGCTATAGTATTAAAGCAGTCTTCATGTTCAGAGTATAACTGTATAGGTTAGGTTGGTAGCTATGTAGTGCATAATATAATACCTAGATATTTTATGGTATATCTGTAGTACGATGCCTAAGTATTATTCAGACTTATTTCTTAGTGTGGCAAGTTTTTGTGTTGCTGCTGCTGTGCTCTGCTATGGTTGAGTTGAATATGGTTTGATACTTTTGGAATGCTTTGCTATTGCTACACAAGTTCTGGTTGTAATATGGCACTATTCTGTAGTAGGATGGTGCTTTGGTATACAATGATACGGAGAAGTGCGCTACGCAAGGTTAAGTTGGTTGAAGCGACGTGAGTAAAAGGACACTATGTTTGCCATTCCGCTTTTCTCATTCTCATTCATTTTCATATTCATGCAAAATTCTATGTGCGTTCTTTTGCTGCAGCTGCTTTTGGCGTGCCTTGGATGTATGTATGTGGTGATGGGATGCAAAATGCAATTTGATGAAACATGTAATTTAGCAAGTTTTCTGTGCTAGATCTGTATTCTACACTACTTCTGCTAAAGTAGTGCTAGTGTCTGTCCTCTTCTCTCTGCCCCAGAATATATTTATTATAACTTTGGCTTAACACACAGACAAAATGTTTTCTGTAGTATATTGTATTGTATCCGTATTAGATATAACAATTTATGTATGTCTGTGTACACTTTATTCTTTATAGAATTTGCATACTCATACTTGAAAAATGGATGAGGGTGAATTGAGGGAGATAAATATTTTACTCTTGGATTGCACAATATCTTATATCACTACACTATGCTGCACAGTGAAGGTGCAAGAGTGCAGTGCGTACAGTATGCTTTCGGAATGAATAAAAATTCTTGACAGTGAACGTTGCTGCTAGAAAATATTTTGTGTGTATTTTATCAGTATTGGTATTATATCATTATGAAAGTATGACAAACGAAATTATAGCCACCTAATCACTAAGTAGGATATAATATTAGAGCTGACAAAACATGTATGAGAAGGTAGGAAACGCATTGAGAAGAGACGGATAGCAGAAGTTGACTTTCCTAAGGAGATCGGTTTGTAATACGCGTCTTTTTCTCCACTTCCAACTTTTTTACTTTACTAGAAATTACACATTAATAATGTAATACAAATACATTCATAATAGATTTAGTAACTAGTAATTAGTAGTAAATATCAGTACATAAATATTCGTATAGGTACACATTACAGTATCTAGGAACCTTATTTTTAATGTCTACTCGTATAATAACAAGTTTAAGAGTACAATTAATTTGGCTGTACGATTTGACAGTAATTTGGAATTTTATATTGAATTTTGTAGAAAGTAGAAACAAGTAAATTGTAATGACACAATTATTAGATGTAGTGTATATAACTTTTACTGAATTTGAGCATTTTCTTCCTGCAATATTACACAAAGGCATAACAATGTATTAGTTATATTGGTAATATTATTGTAAAGCATGCAATTAAAATTAATTTTAAAATAGTGGTAGGTTGTTAAAAATACTATTGTAGGTATATAGTTGTGTAATACCTCCGGCATTGCTACAGATACGTTGAGTGGATCAATGTACACTTCTTGTAATGTCTCCTCCAGGGATGGAAAAA
Organism: Pogonognathellus longicornis; assembly: GCA_034694085.1. Taxonomy (NCBI): domain Eukaryota; kingdom Metazoa; phylum Arthropoda; class Collembola; order Entomobryomorpha; family Tomoceridae; genus Pogonognathellus; species Pogonognathellus longicornis. The sequence continues at coordinate 63 of JAQFYB010002085.1, read as the reverse complement.
AATCGGAAACCTGGCAACTAGGTTTTCCGGGAAATCGAGATTTTTTGGCTCCGCCCCCGAAGG
>JAQFYB010002084.1:0-27131 GCA_034694085.1 Pogonognathellus longicornis | reverse complement strand
TTAATTCAGTGAAAACAAACTTATAATCATCAAATTCGCCGGTAGCGCGAATTTTTTTACGAGTTTTTGAACTTTCAGGGCAAAATTATCTCCTTTTTAGATATTCTATGGATTCTGGGGGGTGCACGTGCACCCCCCTTGGCTACGCGCATGGGTATCATTTGACATAATCCAGCAAATCCCGAATGAACGTGAACTAGAGAAAATTGAAGCTTAGTAAAATAGAGTTTACCCAGGCAATAGTTTTCACAACATTGACGTATGCATTTGAAGCCAATTGTACGTTTACCTAACTGGTTGTTACCTGGGTAAACTGAACATTTCACAAAGAAATAATTATCTCTCGAACTAAGGGTTAACACTGAAAAGTTAGCGAAAAATAATTCTCCTCTCATGGCGGACAAAAAATTTAATCAGGGCTTTCAAAGAGGAAACCAATTTCTTCAAGTCCGACTGATTCCGTTGATCGTTGATTGAATGTGGGTGGTCGTGTCGGAACATATTAGACACACTGAGACACCGTTCTCGCTAACTCACACAAAACCCTAAGTGAAACTATACTTTGAAAATTTGCAGGGCCGTAACAAGCCTGTCCCGTCCTGGAGGAACAGTGAGCAGCTATGGGTACTAAAGAACCACTGCAGACTAAGTACCGAAAACACCATTGATGCTTAAATCTATGGTGCTTCTCAAATCACTGATCACGGTATAAACCTTAATGACATCACAAATGGAGAACGCTGTACAATTGAAGCTACAGAAAAATTGAGCAAGTTAGTGGCCAAAATTAGAACGCGATGGATCAAATTCACGCGTAGCGCAAAATTTGTAGCAAATTTGCCCCAAATTTAGGCCACAAATAATGGAATTTGCATTAAAATCGCGCGTAGCGCGAAAAAACTTCGGCTTCTAACTCTCCCCGTAACTTTCATAGTTACGGCAAAAATAACCTCGAGTTTTGATTTCATAACTGAAAAATTAAAACTGATGAGATCACTGTGATTATTATTACAATTTAATAAACCAGTCATCCGTGCGATTCCGGCCGCTTATGTCCCGGCCGTGAGGACATTCCTCACCCCCCCCCCCCATCGTTACGGTACTGAAAATTTGTACAAATATGGGATTTGCGAATGCGTTGATTTCAATCGTGTTACTTACAGCGTGATGTACTAGCTTCATGCATCCAACAAAGCGCTTGTGTATTAATTATTACAAATGAAATTCTCATGTAATGAATCTTTTATGGGTATATAGCTTGGGGATTATGAATTGCTATAACAGCGCATTATAAATATGTACATTTCATTGGTGTAGTCAAATTTTTAATTCGCGCTTTCCTATTTGCGCTGTCAGGCGTGCAAATGCTGCACCGCATTGAAATGAATACAAGTTTTACATTTTTGGGGGTTTCCAAATACGTAGACTTCATTAGTAGAGTATGATAGAGTGATAGATTGGTGTGAAAGAATGTTGGAAGATGAAAATATTTCACTTCAAAATCAAAAAACTATAAAAAGGTTGGGTTGTACTGGGGTGGGGATACACAGCATTTATTTCTATGCGGTGTAAGTCAACGTAATAAGTCGATCATGAAGAAATTAGTTTCCTTATTGCAAGCCCTGGATGTAATGCCCTAGTCAATTATTTCAGATCCAAGATGATACTTTATTATTCTTTCACTGTGTTTTGCCAGTTATTAAGTGAGTTTCGATACATATGTACTTAATTTCCTTGATTGCAATTACCTAGCCCCTGCATTCAGAACTTAGTTTCCTAATTTGATCAATAAGTATCTTAAAATCCGAAACCGTGAAGACTTTAAGCGCTAGGTGGTGAGAGTGGTGACCATTCAACAAAACACAATGTCGTTTACGACAAATGATATTGATGAATGAGTCAACCTGAGATTTCCCTGTATTAAATTTTGAATTGCTTACGTTTCAATCTGGCCACCAATGGGATACAACCACACACATATTTATATGAACTTACTTCCGTTCATATTGGTTATCATGTATAGCTAAAGTGGTTTAACTTTATTATCAATGTCTATTGAGAAGACACTTTATGTTGTTTGAAACCAAAGTTACACCACTTAAGCTAAACGATTGGCAGGTATGTAGTTTATTATTACTAACTTAGCATTAACTACCTATATAATTTATACACGAGCATTATGTATGTACTTTAAAAACACTTAAAATACGACATGAAAATCAAATACTTGCGTGATACACACAATGTTCATTAGAATCAAAGAAATAAGAGGTTTTGCATTTATAAGTTACCCAAATGGGATTGTATGGTATATTGAATAGTGTATACTAGTAATCAATCATCATAATACCTGTCAAAAAGATTGCAAAGTAACCCAAAAGCCTCGAGAGTATTTTAAACCACTCGAGCATATTTTATAGAATCACAAATTGCTCCTACCAAGAAATATAAATCAAATCCCATAGCTTGAAGAAGATCTAGTTCCGTTAATTGAACGCTTGGTATATAATTAAAATATTAAAACAACTCTTCAAAAATACAGTATAGTGCATAATCTCCACTAATTCTACAAATTGTACCACTCCACAGAGGTCCAAATTGGTATATTTTGGGTCCTAAAGGCGATATTCAAATGTAAACTTGTACCTTTTTTATTGTGACTATTGTGATTACTATTGTGAACCTAGAAATAAGTACATTGTATACATATTTGGCCTCAGCGTTCTCACTCGAGAAACATACAGGACAAAACATTTCTGCTAATAACGCATTTAGATTATTTATGTTCTGGAGCCGAGCAATGAAAATAAGGAGCTTTTTAAGTACTTTTTGACCAATAATATTTCAATTAATTGTAGGTATTAATATTAATTATCTATAAGTATAACTTTGATGATGGACCGTGGGAAGCTGGCTAAGTGATTCATGTATAATACTCATGTAAATTTGTAACCTGAATACGTGTGCGTTTGTAAAATAATTAAAATAATTGTGGTCGATTACAGTTTCAATATTGATCTATAAATTCAACTACTACTACTACTATTGAAATTAAGGAGCCAAATTTTTAGTTTCAGTTCCTTAGCATGAATAGCGTCTATGTTTGAATAGTATAGGAATGCACCTAAAAATTAAATTTCCCGATTTTTCAATTAAAGCTCAATTTGAATTTAAATCTAATAGTTATTATAACCTGATTTTCAGGAATTGACCTTTAGATTAAAATTATCTCGCATGTAAGGCATAGGATTGTATGGAAAATTTACAAGCAATGTTACTGAGGAAATTTTTGCGCGGGCGAGACTTCCCCAAGGGAAATCTAGAAATATGTCTCGCCACCAAATATGGGTGGACGAAGACTGGTCCATTTAATTTTTGCCTCGACATCTTGCATACAAAATTTTGTTATTATATTTGAATTTTTTTTTACATTTACCTTAAATGATTCGCAAAGGCACAGCGCCACCCATTAATATGTGTTTCCTAATATATGGATGTAGACTTTTCCAACCTCCGACGATCTTTAAATTAAACATTTTCTGAGACACGAGGTAAATTAACAAATAAAATACTTGTATTATACTTTTAAGCTTTCGACCATTGTGCATTGAGAGTAAGAAAGAGTAGCAGATGTTATATACCTACTCACTAGAGGTGGTAACGAGCCGAACCAGCTCGTTGCCAGCTCGCCCGAACTCGTTTTCGGGCGAGTTCGGGCAGCAAAACTTTGCCGCTGTTTCGGGTTCGGGCGAGTTCGGGCAAAAAATGTACAAATTATTATTCATTTAATCAAATGTAATGCAAAAAGGCAGTCGGTTTCAGGCGGGTTCGGGCTTAAACTTTCCGAGTTCGAGTCGGGTTCGGGCATTAAATTTTCGAGTTCGGGCGGGTTCGAGTTGGAAAATATCTGCCCGTTACCACCTCTAGTACTCACTCTATAATATAATATAAAGAGTTAGTATATCCTGTAGTTCAGTGGTCGAAATCTCGAAAGTATAATAAAAGTATTTTATTTGTTAATTTGCCTCGTGTCTCAGAAAATGTTGAATTTACACGTGTAGGTGTTCTCGTCATGGTTCGTGATTATTATAATATTGTGGTTGTTCTTGACTATAATACTATAATAAAGCAAAATGCCATTTAAGTGACTAGTATACTCAATAACAAAACCTGTTGTGGTTGATGTAATCATATTTTTTGCTTACTAATAAATTCTAGGTAGGCAGTAGGTAAGTGTGTTGAACTTGTGAGTACATTATGATTTCATGGAGCAATAGAACTGTTTCTTATATGCATGTTGGATGCAGATTACAATAGCCAAAGAACTTGCAATTTAATATATTGTGGTTTCGGTCTTAAAGAAGTATAAGGCTATCGCTATAAGCTATTCATATTTATAGGTATAACGCTGGCATACGCCGTTCATGTGTTTTCATTATGAGGTACCGTTGCAATCACAAACTCAAGCAGTCGGTCACAGAGTCACAGTTCATAATATTACACGTTCCCAACTTGATATTTGTCGCAGTGCATGTGGTATTAAAAAGTAAAACCAGATAATAAATAATATTAATCGTTTGTTTATTTAAATGATATTATTGATAGCCCATGATACTGAATTACTGTGAAGCTGGAAAGGCTGAAATATCTAATGTTGAATTTGCGTAATACAAAAAATAATAGTTCACAAATCTAAAATGCATAACTAAATATTCAATTCTGACAAATGAATCATGCTAAATCAATAACTATAATGACCAAAGGGAGGATATATTATATAATAATATCGTCATTTTACTACATTGCTGTACACTTGTATTGTACAAAGGACCACCGACTTTACTACAATTAAGACATTGTTTTTCTAAAACTTCTTCATCGGAATGTAGTATTGGCGTAAACAACGTAACCTAGACAGCCCTTTAACAGGTATGGACATAGCGTCATAACATTTCAATGTCTTCAGCCAGTAGGCTGATTTTTCGCTGCAAAAAATTCAAGCTGGATGAAATTTCATCCAGCTTAATTTTACACGATAAAATTATTTCCCAGGTTACAAACAACCGAAAAATTGTATGAATTTTCATCCAACTTTTACAGAGAAAAGCATCCTACTGGCTGAAGCTATTTTCGAAAATGAGCCTATGTCCATACCTAATCCAATTGTTAATGCGTAAACTTTATTAATAAGGAAAAAATGAGCTACAATGGACAATCTTTCTATCGTGTCCATTTTCGGTTTCAGCTTCGGTTTCAAACTTTTATAAGATTTCGGTTTCAGTTCGATTTCGGTTTCTAATTTTTATATCGTTTCCCTTTTGGATTTCAAACTTTTATAAGATTTCCGTTTCAGTTCGATTTCGGTTTCTAATTTTTATATCGTTTCCCTTTTGGATTTCAAACTTTTATGAGATTTCGGTTTCTAATTTTTATATCGTTTCCCTTTTCGGTTTCAAACTTTTATAAGATTTCGGTTTCAGTCCGATTTCGGTTTCTAATTTTTATATCGTTTCCCTTTTCGGTTTCAAACTTTTATAAGATTTCGGTTTCAGTTCGATTTCGGTTTTAAATTTTTTTGTTTCGGTTCGGTTTTAAAATTTTGGTTTCGGTTCGGTTTTAAAATTTTTGGTTTCAGTTCGGTTTTAAAATTTTTGGTTTCGGTTCGGTTTTAAAATTTTTGGTTTCGGTTTCGGTTTGGCTTTAAAATTTTTGGTTTCGGTTTCGGTTCGGTTTTAAAATTTTTGGCTTCGGTTTCGTTTCGGGTTTTTGGTTTCGGGTTCGGTTCATATTATGAAGGTTGTTGTGTCTATATCTTATTGCATCTTATTTATTTTATTTCATTTTAACATATTTACCAGGTTCTTTTACTACACAAACCATACACCATTATTTTTATCGAAAATTTACTTCTGCGTATATTTTATTCTTAGTGTTGATTATATTTTTGAAAGAGTGCGAGAATTGGGGATTTTGATTTATTTTTAACGAATTCAGCACGCAAACTTACCTCTGTGGAAATGTTATTATTAGTTGTCGTTATATTTTTGAAAAAGTGCGAGAAATTATCATTTTGAATTTTTGTGACTTTTTTAAATTATTTTTATCGCATTCAGCCCACAAATATACCTCTGTGCTACCTCTGTGCATATTTTATTGTCAGTTGTGTTTATTTTTGAAAAAGTGCAAAAAATCATCATTTTGATTTTTTGAATTATTTTAATCGAATTCAACTCCAAAACTTATCCCTAGAGCCATTTTAGGACGTTATGTCATATTTTCAATGTTCGATGTATCACGGCAAAAGATAATTTTGCTCATGGACGGCGCAACCACTCTATAGGCTTGGCTGACCGGTTTCTCAGCAGTACAGAATATATAGCGACTCTGATTGAGCATATTTACTCATTGCCTGTTATTGCTGCTGCAAGTCATTTCCCACGATTTGACTCCGAGATCATTCCACTTTTGTGTTTAATAACTAAAATGTGCTAAAATCCCTACCCTTAGGGTAAGTGTTTTTGCTGCATCCTACTGTATGGTGTTGCTGAGGAGGTAAACTCGATCATCCAACTGACTTGTTGCTGGGGAAGCCGATTTACATTAAGTTGGTTCTGCATTAAACATTTAATAGTAGAATAAGGATTCTTATTTCTCGAGTATAATCAGTACTATCAGCCGGAGTGAGCAAACAGGACTGTGTCTAGAGAGTGTACACAAAGTTTAAGACAAATCTACAGTTAATATGTATTTTTAAAACAGCTTTGACATTTTTGGAATTCAATATCAATATTAAATTTTTAGGAAAAATTTTCAAATCCATTTGCCAAAAATTGGTTTTCACCACTCAATTTAATATTTGTTTCTATAGTATGAATGTAAAGTTTAAGCGAAATGTATAGTTAACTTGTAGTTTAAAAGAAGCTTTGCGTTTTTTGAAATGCAATACAAGTGTTCAAAATGCTCCAAACCATGACATCATTTTGTTGAGTGTGATCCTAGTTTGTTGATTGTAGCTCTATTTTGTTGAGTGAGAACCTATTTTGTTGGGTGTGTAACAATATTTGGTTGAGTATGACACTATTTTGTTTAGTGTGACTGTAAATTGTTGAGTTTGACTTATTTTGTTAACTGTGACTATTTCGTTGAGTTTGACTTTATTTTGTTGTATGTGACACCATTTTTTTGGGTGACTCTATTTTGTTGTTGGTGACACCATTTTGTTCAGGGTGACACCGTTTTGTTCAGGGTGACACCGTTTTGTTCGTGGAGACACCATTTTGTTCGGGTGACACCGTTTTGTTTGGTTTGCCATTTTTTAAAGGATTTAAACATTTATAATTGTTGTTCTGTTTGAGTACGCAGCGTTGATTTTTTTAGGTCGGCTGCTTTGTATTATGTGCTCGGTTGTTTGACAAATTTTTCCCATAAAAAATTAACCTCATAAAAACCTCATTCTTGATGCCGGTAGCATGTCTTTACAATGTGTAAACCATATTCGGTAAATTTGTTTCGTTCTATTTCTTGCAAGTATAGATAGCTCGATTGTGACTTGACATCACACAGTAAAAGATTTTTATTTCCAAAATTCTGACTTGGAACCATGGATATAAGTGACAACTCTAAGGAACACCTACTAAATAAGTCAGACAGTGTCCATATTCTGATGAATGATGTAGTTCGTCAAGATTTGCCAAAAAAGAACGATCATAATTGCGTTGAAACTTGTAGAAAAAGGTTTTCTTTGCACTGGGCGGCTTATGAGTCCCGTTATGACGATTTCGGGAAAATTTTAAAGTCCCGCAGCTCTAAATTAGAGGAGAAAGACTGTAAAGGAAACACAGCTTTATTGATTCTTTGTCGTCCTAAAGGTAAAATAAATGATTTTGCAAATTTCAAGTGATACAGATAAAATAAAATATTTTAAAACAGATATAATAATGTGCTTGAGGTATCGGTAGAATAGTAGTCTCTTGTACATGAATTTATGTTTGGGCGATTGCCCTTCCCCTGTATACGCGATAGTGGCCTAATTTTGATACTATACTATGCCTTAGATATAACCCCCATAGTTCTTAAGTATATAATCGCATACACAATATTATTTCTGTGCATATGTGGCGGACGGACAGACAAAAAAATATTAACATAATATGAGAACGACCGCCTGATTGTTACTGCTAAGATGCATTAGTAGCTTAGCCATTCCGTCATTGAATACTTCCAGTAATAGAATTTTTGTTTCATTTCATGACTTGAACTATTCTATTTATTATTCTGATTTCCTTGAAAAAGATTATTCTATGGACGATTCTGATTCCGATGAAGATTCTGAGGACGAAGAAAACTCAGATGAAATTAGGGTAAAGATGGTGGAGATGTTAATAAAACTCATTGGAAGCAATGCTATGACTGTCAACCTAAAGTCGAATGACAAGGAAAACGCTGCGTTACATTATGCAGCTATAAGATGCAATGTGCATTTGGTACAGTTATTGCTAGACCATGGTGCTGATGCCTCGATTCAAAATATGAATGGTGATACACCTCTGCATCTTCTTCGAAAAAGTAATACTTTTTAAACTTTATTTATTTACTGACGTATTTTTTCTAATATTCAACAAATGAGTCATTCAAGTGAAAGTGTTTATAATGAGAAAATGATAACATTTTAATACAGGAAACTCCAAAGACGGTTATTTATGCACGGAGCTTCTGCTTCAGAGAATGAATAACAAGGAAATTGTGAATAATGAGAATTCCAGCATATTGCAAACAGCAATGTTTGAGTTGGATAAAGCTGGTGCTAAAACGATTCAAATGATGTTGGACCAAGGTTGTTCCATGGAACGATTCAACGATGAAAAAACATTGTGTGATATTATTGAACGGTCTTTTTGGCAAGGTACAACAACATGCATTCATAATAAATAATGACATGTGAAATTCAAATCATTCTAAGAAAACTCAATATAATTCCAAATGTAGGAGGTGAAAAAGAAAGTTTGGATGCAATTGGTGTGTTTGTGCAAGCTCTTTCTGCAAGCCAGGTCAATATGAAACTAACAATAGAATGGAACAGCAGTGTAGCTACACCGTTACATTTAGCAGCATTTTATCTGAACGTTGAAATGATGAAATGTTTACTGATGCATCCAAATATCAATATTTTTGCCACAGATGGTGATAGCAAGACAGCCCTTCATTGGATTGCAGATAGAGGTAATAAAATATGAAATGGAAAGAATTTTTTTGAATAATTAGAAAAAATTATCAATTCAAATTTTCTTATACATTTATAATTTATTGTTTAGGGAGGGGTTGAAATTTCAAAATGACCAACGCTTATTTATTTAGTAAATTAGTAATTTAGTGAATGTAGGTGTGAAAAGTCAATTCATTTGGTAAACTTCATAAGGCCACGCTATTGGTTAGTTTATCACTAATGTAGTTATTTTTTTCTAAAATTAGTTACCACTTGTGGCTACACATGTTTTGCTATTACTAATTTGGACTATATGTTCCAATTTTCTTCTTCCTTGTCCAGGTAAATTAGGGTATTTCCCAGAGTTTCTTAACATTTCTAAAACGTTTTCGTATTTTGAGAAGTTTTCAGGTGAGGGACTGAGAAAATAAAGACAGTACGTTTAGCTAAAAATGTTAACTAATTTTTGAAAAAAATTGACATTGATAACCTAATCGCGTGCCCTTTATTTTTGACCACGTAGGGGGAAATTGTTCCAAAAAGTTAGATTAGATTAGTTTCAGCTGTTTTTATTATGACACTAGGTAACACTCTCGAACACTATTAAGTTATTTTATCTGATAAATTGTCATTGAGCCATAAATGCCATGATTAACAATATTAAGAAGTTATTCTTAGAATAACTTGTATATATATCCTTATGTATATATACACCTACTTACACCACCCTTGAGCCGCAACGACAGAACTAAAATTTTAATTAGTTCGTTTAGTATCAGTTGAGTATGAAACCAAACGTTGGTAGGAACAGTCATTGATTAATTTTAAATTCAAATTCCTTAATGAATTAAAAATATAGATTTTATCATTAATTCGAAATTATTGTTTAATAATTATGGAGAACATTATTAATCAAATTTTTGAGAAAAAACAATGTAATATACAAGTTATTATAAAATAATTACTTGGAAATAATTACAAAAAGCAATTTATTTTTCAACAATTAAAAAAAACGTTAGCTTTTCAAAATTCAGTTTAATTTTTTTTAATAATTAATTTTCTTTGAACAATATAAATACAAGTTTGAGTGTTATAGGATGGAACACATGCACCGAAGAATGCGTTGAATTACTAATGCAAAAAGCAGGTACAAGAAAAAGACGTTTCAAGCTGTTTAATATGAGGAATACAAATACAAAGCGGGTGAAGAGCGGAGAAACTGCATTGGATATAGCTGTTTTTAATGATTCTGAACCACTCTCTAAAGTTTTGTTGCTGTCTAATCCATGGTATGGATCTTCTTTTTCATGGTGAGCAATTATTATAAGCGTGGTTCAGCCAACCTACTGAAAAAGTACAGCGGCTAAAGTAGCATATAATATAGCATTAATTTATGGTACTTTTCTTAATTTTAACAATGCTTTACAATTAAGCGCTGTCACTCAATCATTAGATTTAATTGTGTTGTATTTTGTTAACTTAATTTTTTTTTAAAACCACAACTCAACTAGTTGGGTAAAGGGCGGGTTAAAGCAAAAAGATTACTTTAGTTGATGTTTACTAATGTTTTATTTTATTTTTTATGAATAAACAACAATGCGGTAGGTAGGTAATAATGGACATTATTATTGTAGGATGGAAGAAGAAACGTGTAAAGCCATTTACGAAAAGGTTCCGACCATATTATTACCAGTACTTAACGAATCAATTCAATTTACGGACAAAAATTACGAAGCAAACGATGTCGATTTCGAAGCTAATGTTGAGTATGTATTTATTTAATTAAAATTTTATTGTGTTTGTGTTATTAATGTTTGTATGACAGAAAAATGTGTATATTCGTGCTGCCTTGATTTCAGCGAGTTAATTTACAAGGATAAAAGCCATCGTGAAGCTGTCAAAGATCAACAACTTCTGCACCAAGAAACAGATGTACTGGCTATGCTTTTCGAATCGGAGTATGTGAAAGCAGATGAAATCGAAAAATTTTTACGTCATCCTATTGTGGCGCTATTCATACTTGAAAAGTGGAAAAAACTCCAAGGATTATATTGGTTCGGTATGTTCTTTAAGGTAGTTACACACATTCGTGTAAAATTAACTAAAACATTCCAAAACGGCAAACCGTGACCGCCAAGACGGAATTTACATCATAAAATAATGTTATAGGTACTGTGGTTGCTTGCCTACATTACGTTTACCATTGATGTGATTTGGTATACTTTTCCCTACAACACATCAGACAATTCGACTGATGGGTTCAAAAATATATTGGAAATCAAATCTGAGAATGCAACTCTGTTGGACGTTGAAAACTATGAAAGATTACAGGGTAATTGATTATATCGAGACTACTTGTTTTTCGGCATCTCAAAGTCCTTTACGGAAAAGGGGCTAACTCAAGTTAGTAGCGTTGCAGAAAATCATGTCAGTCTAATTTTATACCGTTAGTTTCCCATTTCTGTAACGTTATTTAATTGAGTTGACTTCTTTGCCGTATAAGAAAGAGTGTATTATTTACTTATACGGCGCTGGAAACAACAATTATCTCGACCTACTTTTTACCAAAGTATTTTAATAAAATCATATAACCTATTCGTGTTAGAGAGTATAAACTGATTTTGTGTTTGCAACTTCATTTATAGAAACGGAAACTGAACCAAATAATCAACTGTACAACGGACAGTATATTTATGGCTTCATTATTGTGATTTCCAATCTAATTATCTTTGGGTTAAGATTGGTCATTTCGTTAACCACAGTGGGGTTAAAGAAAATATTTTCCGTTCACTTTTTCATACATTCCCTTTTTACTGTTTATGCAAGTGTGATAGTCACAGCTATATGTGTCCAAGGAGTACAAAGTTGGCACCATGTAGCTTTCCCGGTAAGTAAAAATCGTTTTTGTCAATGCCAGTTTCACGTTTTATATAACGAATTCAACGTTCGTATGACGTTTAGCAAATATAAATTTACGTGTTTGATATTTAATTTAAATAAATGATATGTGGTTTATATTTAATCTAATATATTAATACTTTACAATGTATAATAACAATTTTTTTATGATAATGATTATTTATAATAACAATTTTTGATGATAATGATTATTTATAATAATAATTTTTTATGATAATGATTATTTATAGTAATAATGTTTTATGTTAATTAATATTTATAATAATTTTTTTATGATAATTTTTTATATTTTTCAAATTATTTATTTTATACTATTTTTTTAATTATTTTTAGTATTTACCATATGTGTATATCATTAACTTATAAGTATTAATAGTTGATTTATATAAATTTATTTTTATTAAAATTTTATTTATATTAATAAATTATTGATATTAATAATTTATTCGTATTAAATAGCAATGTAGTTAATGATTTATATATAATTGCAATGTAATTAATGGTCAATTTATATTTATCATTTCAGGTAAGCATAATCTGGATTATTTTCATTTGGATGTGGGATTTAAGAGATTTTCCATTTATTGGAATATATGCTGAAGTATTTTTCCTTGTAAGTAAATAAATATCCATTAATCAATTCAAAACTTCATACAGAATCGTTTTAGTGATGAAATTTTTCAATCAGGTGGTAAAAGGTCTACTCAAACTGATGATATCGTTCCTGCCCTTGCTAATCGGATTTTCTATTGCAATTGGCATTATGCTCCGCAAAGTAAGTATCTAATTTTGAATTAAAAAATGGAGCGATTTGTATTATTTTAATCCTTGATACCTTATGTCAATATACCTACATCATGATATTATTTTTGTTTTTCTACTTTATTGTAGAACGAAAGTTTCGACGAGCTTCATTGGAACCCTTTTAAGATTTTTGCAATGATGTTGGGAGAGATTAACTTTGACGATGTTTTGAACGACAAAGATGGCACTCCTTCGAAAGCATTCGCAATAATAATTGTGACCGTTTTTATATTCACGGTGCCCATTGTCATGTTTAATCTTCTTCTTGGGTTTACAATTAGTGATGTGCAGGTAGGTATTCGTTAATTATATATTAATGTACTATATACATCTCTATAGGTAATACAAATATGGATTAAGAGCAGTCAATACTGTTTTTATTTATTCACAAATTGGACCCTTACAATTTCAACGTTTACATTTTGACATAGTTTCCCTAAGATAATTCGGAAATTATGTCGAATTTGGATATGGATGGGACTCATTTTGAGAATAAACGGAAAAACTTCCCGAGGCTTTTCAGACATTCATACTTATTGGGACAAATCATTGAGTGGATAATTTAATTCATTTTCAAGTACTGGTAATATGATTTTTACTTTCCAGGCTTTAAAATCCAAGGGAACGTTCATAGTTCGAATTTCAAATTTGGAAACATCGATTATGCTGGAAAGATTAGTTCTATCACACATATCACAGAAAATATTGCCACATAATTTTCTAAGGAAATTCCAAATGGGAGTGAGTGATCGATGGACTCAACTTAAAGTTCCAATGCAACAGATTCCAAGAGAAATTAGAAATGAAATTAGAGAAATTGCTAAGAATCACCAATTGAAAAGTTCAAAAAAATAAAAAAGCTTAAATAATTTGTATGTATGTGTAAGCTTTATATAAGGAAAAAGGGTGAGTAACATAGCCAGGTTATACAGCTCTGAAACACTTAAAGTATTCAACCTTTTTACGAGTACTAATATATTACATAATCACTATAAAGATTTTCAAATAGATTTTTGAAATTGTTATTCAACTAACGTTTGTTTGTAAAACAAACTATAATCAATGGAAATCAAATAAAAAACCTTGAATGCAAAGCCACAATATATTAAAATTCATTAATTATATATGACTAAACCATCTGATTCATTCAAAGCTTTATTGTCATACTCTAATCCAATACAAAGTATATGCTATCCCCTAGAGGACATGCTTCTCTCTTGTGGGAGAGTGAGCACTTATAGGGAAATTACCTTAAGAAAATACCCCGTACTAACACCGAGCCAGTTATACCCCTGTAGTTTTGTCGGGATACGAGCCCCAGACCTCGCTCGCAACAGCGGATGTTTCTACCCTTGAGCCGCAACTACAGAACTCTATGATATTTACATACTATATACTCTTCGCATGCGAGAGAATGCAATGTTTTAGATATTTTAATTTCTAAAAAAGATATTGTTTTTCCTGCAATAAAGATAAAAAAATACATAAGTTGAATCCATTGAAATAAAAATCATTGACTAACCATTTAAATAACTATTAATAAATAGTTGGCTATATATTGATATGACAATTCCCAAAATAAGATTGACCAAGTACTGTCATTTACCGTGTTTTACATGTTTGCATTTAAAAGCTGTTTTTATTGCAATCAGAGTGTTTGTATTATATGTAAAATAAAAATAAATATTCCTCTGGCATATAAACAAATAAATACAAATAAATTGGCAAATACAAACCGATTTAATCCAATCAATGAAATATTAACAACTAAACTACAGCCTTGTGTGTACTCGGCAGTCTAAGCAAAATGAATAGGGAAACAATAATGTCATAGAGCAAAGTCCTTCTCTGCATGTGCTGAGCAAGGCAGGAGCAACCCAATTTGGTGGGGCTCACCCTTGATACTATCAAGACGGAGCACCGTGGTGTTCAGAAGAGATGCTCTGTCTTGATTGAGGTGTCCACACTGAGTTCAAAATTGTTTTCAAAGCTGTTGTCCAAATCGCTATCAAATCTGTTGGCAATAAAGTTGTCCCAATGGAGAGTCAGAATCATTTTCGATAAAGTAGCTTTGCCTCCAACTTTCCAAAAGGTTGGTCAATATGGAAAACCGTAATAGGTGAACAATAATTTGTTTGATTGATATTATGTTTTTGAAGATGACGTTGGTTGAACATACTGGAGCACATTCAAAGTTTAAAAGAATTGTTTCAATATATTTTTGGCATTTTGGACGGTCACAGATCAAGAAGATTCGAGAATAAATCTTCTCGAAAAACGGAGTCAAGAAATAAAATAACGGGACGTACCAGACGCGTAGCTAGGATTAAAATTTGGGGGTTGCCCGATCAAAAAATTTCTAAATTCTTTTCCAGTAAAAATCAAACAAAAAATCAATATTCCAGTTTAATTTTGCCATATGTACAGTTATATGTATTGGACATTAAGCTTTCTTCTGTCGTGCTATCAACTGCAACTCAAAAATTCCTGTAATATTGGATGTGCCAGGACCAGGACCAGGTAAATCTTCTCACAAATTAATAATTATCTCTGTTATCTCTTCAGTAACCAATTCCATTGTACATATTATTATAGTTAGTATATGTGGTAAAATATATGTACAACGTCAATAATATCTAGTGTAAGCTGAGTAAATTTGGGGATTGCCCGGGCAACCTAGGCAACCCCCCTCGCTACGCGCCTGCCCGGGCAACTAAATTTTAATGGTAACTTAATGGCATTACGAAAATCGATTTAATAATTTAATTATTGAGTGTAACTAAACACAACAGTATTATGTTCTCCACAGCAAAAATCCATATAACAGAAATCGTTTATTGGAATCACATAGTAATCCACAACGTTGGGTAAACTTCGAGCAAATCTTTGCATTGATTCTTGGGGTATTAAAGCATCATTATGATGCTTCAATCCGGTGTCGTAATCTTCATTAAATCAAATTTGGGTGAATGGGGTTGCACAAACACACGAATATTTCATGTTGAGAAGCTTCAATGATTATTAATTATAAAAACTGATTCATCATGAGCTAGAAAAATTTGAGAAATGTCAACCCTTTCTATACTAAAAAACTGATCCGGCCGAAAATCTGAAATGTCTAATGTGATTCATTCAATCAATCTGTCATAATACTGTGAACCTTACTGTGAAACCCATGTAAAACAAAAGCATAAATAAAATATCTTAAAACATGATATCTGGTGCATTTAAATGCGAAATTTGCATCTCAACCATAAAGGAAATTGCTGATAGGGCTGTGAGAGCTAAATAAAAATAAAAAATGTCTACGACATTGTGACGTGTTGATAGGGCCTTAACATTGTCATTCGACTCATGCTTTAGCCGTATTATTGTAATGTCTTTGGAAACTACGTCTCTTTCATGAGCAATAGATTCCCAAATTTGTAGAATACCAAATTGTACAAATAATTTCAAACGGTCCCTGAATCGAGGGTTGAATGTATTTAGAATCAACCACCCAGTTTTTCTACGCCATAGACCCTCCTGACTTTTAGAAATCTTATACCATCAGACTTAAGAAGTTTAAATTTCATTTCAATTAAATCAATCTCTTCCGACCAATCTCCATACGCATTTTTGTCGCATGTCATAAATATGATCGAAAATTGTGTCATTTGTGCTATTTGGTTTCGGGACAAACATGATTGGAAATATCGTCCCCAATTATCTCCGTTCCTTTTCGCTTCCAATTTGCTGGGAGTATATTGTATTATTAGTATTTGAGACATTCATCAAAAACAATACGCGATTAATAAAATCTTCTTTTAGTTGTGATCGCCTAAATGAACTTTTAAAATTGTTTAACAATTCCCTCACTATGTGGCTGTAAATTACAGTTTCATTGAACGCAGACCATCTATAAAAATAACCTTTTTCATTTACATCACCACAGTATACAGACTTAGAAATCAATTGATAATTTTCGGCAACCAGTTCGCTGAATCGAATTATTTTTTCGAATTGCATTGGGGCGATCAATTCAGATATGTTGTTACCTATGTAAGCGTTCGACAATACAATCACCATCAAAATCCATGCACCACAAACGAAATACACACTGGGGACTCTCTTTTTATTGGACGCCACTGGATCGCCCTGTTCCAAAATGCTTAGGAATACCATGAAACACAAATGAATTTTCATTTTCTTCACTTTGTAGATGATTTTGAGACAAACGGTAACGAGGACAAAACTGACAATAATTGAGAGCCATATTGCTGAGTCAAACGAGGAAATGAATCCTTTTAATGAGAGTCCAGTTTTCGCTTTAATTCCGTCGCAAGTCACAAATTTGAAAGTTTAGGATTTTACAACGAAATAATCAGTCCAAGCATTGAATTTGATTACTGTACGCCTTAGGCTTTTCAAATTGATTTAAATGGGTTATGTTGCATTAGTTATGGCAAAATTGATCACATGTTTAAACATTAATCATTTAATAATTACATATTTCAAGTCGTATTAAGTTAAAATCGCTTACATTAGTCTAGCCTTTTTAAATCAACAAAAAAAAACATAATATTTATGGTTAGTTAACTCCTAAACTACACGCACAACCAACTATTGCAAAAATAAAAAACTAGCATCAAAGCGCATAATGCTACACAATTACCACATCCTGTGCGCTGCAGCTAGCGTTAGTTTTGTATTTCTGCTTCGTTCCATTTGGTTTCTTTGTTTGACGATGAGCCCAAAATCAGAATGCTTTCTTCATTTCATTTGTAATTTGTTCTTGTCTTTGCAAACATTTCAACGTAT
The DNA here is from genome assembly GCA_034694085.1 of Pogonognathellus longicornis. Taxonomy (NCBI): domain Eukaryota; kingdom Metazoa; phylum Arthropoda; class Collembola; order Entomobryomorpha; family Tomoceridae; genus Pogonognathellus; species Pogonognathellus longicornis. The sequence continues at coordinate 9,406 of JAQFYB010002084.1, read as the reverse complement.
AATTGTTTTATTTAATTGATTTTACTTTCACATTTTGTTAAATAGAAATAAATAATAAATATGGATACCTCATCCGAAATTCACGACTACGAATTTTTTTGTGAGATAATAATGTATTCTACTGTAAATATTAACCATAGCATTAATGAATTTGAAATAAAATTAATTATGAACAAGCTTATTTATATGGATATATTAAATAAACTGTTAATAAAAAATTCATTTCTATCAATTTTGCTTAAGTGATGCCAAATAACCCATTTTGTCACAACTGAAGTCAAATAATTCTCTAATTATAAAAATTTAACAATTTATTTATTTCAATAAATTATTTCTTGTTACATACACCGTTGTTTGAAAACTTTATTCATGAATCATCAGTAATATATTTTACTAAAAAGGCCAATTTTTTCATAATTTTGGGAGAATGGTTTACCAAATTATTCCACCTTAAACAACGGGTCGCGTGGCACATGGTATCCCCAACGTACGTTTATGGTTAAATATCATCGGCTGTTCCTCCAAATTTCTTGCCAAGTTGATCGATTTCGACTAAATTGTACAAATCCTGTTTCCAGTTTTCCCCTTCGTGTGTTGTAATTAGTCCATATATTTCAGCATTTACATTCGTTCTCACCAACTCCAACAACGGTTTAAATGATTCCGGAACTTGCAGAGAAATAAAAAAAAATCATAAGTTATCGATACATTATTATTTAAAGTTGAAATCGCATTAGAAATAACTTTGAATTCGGTCGACACCTAAATAATTATGCAAATCATGATATCCCTGACCTGACTATGACTTACCTTCAATATAGTGTATCGCCAACACGAAACTTGGAGAATAATTGGCAAAATCCCCTATCATCTTAACCAAGGTGCTCATACCTAATAATTAACAACGTTATAATAAAGTTATCAAAACTATCATTTACAATTTACGACCTTAAATGACTATCCACGATTTACATGGCCGCGTGGCCTTCTACTAATTTGTCTGTATTTTTCATATGTTGTAGAGCTTGATTCAAGAAACTCGGGGGAGTAGAGTCAAACTTCCCTAGGTCATATACTTTAGCCTCTATGCATTACGAGTACGAGAAAATTACGTACGAAAGAATTGTCGATTTGATCACCGAAAAGAAAATGATAGAGGAAAATATTTTTTCATTTAGTGTCAGAAGTAACATGGTAAATCAAACTTCGAATGTCAAGAGGTCGAGCAGGTCAATCAACAGAAATGGCTGAATTTTTTGTATGTTGTAGAGATTCATTCAGTGAACAAAAACATTCTATGATCCAAGCCTCTATTTGGTTTGGTTCGATCACAGTGCCGTAACAAGCCTGTCCCGGCCGTGAGGAACAGTGTGCGGCTGTCGGTACTAAAGAATTCCTAAAGATGAGTGCAGACTAAATACCTAAAATACCATTTGATGCTCAAATCGAAAAAAGTATGAAATGCATCAAATTCGCGCGTAGCGCAAAACGTTTTTGCAAATTTGGCCCAAATTTAAAAAAAAATCGCGCGTAGCGCGAAAAAATTTGCGCTTTTTTGCAATTTTCGGCAAAAATAACCAGATTTTGGGAGAAATGTACTAACGTATAAGATTCTTTACTTAACTAGTGACTTTGTCCATAAGCGAAATTTAAGACTTATAAGATCACGGTCATCACGGTGACTATTATTACAATTCAATAAATAGGCCAGTCATCCTGGCCCGGCCTTTTTGTGTCCCGGCCGTGAGGATGTTCCTCACCCCCCCCCTCCCCATCGTTACGGTACTGTTCGATCAATAGAAAAAACAAACTTCAATAACATTGCAAGGTTTATGTTACAACTAGTTTGAACTAGGAAGCCATGATTTAATACTTCATGTATTAACGTTTCATTAATTATTACAATTAGATTATTTTGTCAGCAGTCTGTTTGTAGGTATTAAGTTTAGGGTGTTACCACCGACCCATCAATGTTTACCTTGACCTGCAGAAACGAAATATAGTATTACATCGTGGGTCGCCATTGGTTGTAACATAACCCTTTAAATGTTAGTATTTCAACTTTCATTTACTCTAATGCCCAAACCATATGGGGACGTGGTTCAACCGGCATTCTGCTTCTTAAATGAAGACCTCTAAAAATTAAAAATTCAGAAAAATCCGTTACAGTTAAACGTCATAGACCTCCATGACCTTTTGACCCGGCCAGTTTAATCGCAACATGTTACTTCTGATGCCAAAGGAAACAACATTTTTCACAATAAATTTCTCCCACGACCCCTTTTTGGGGGTCAAATCGACGATTTTCTCATTCTTGTACTCATCGTACTGCATGTTTTTCCATGACACTTTTACCGCTGTTAGAGGCTAAAGAAGATAACCTAGGGAATTTTGACCCTACTCGCCCTAGCAACTTGAACCAAGTTATAAAATACATCATATATGCAGACAATTCGTAGAAGGCCACGCGGCCATGTAAATCGTGAATTGTCATTACTCAACATTTATACAACATATTATCAACATTGGGCAATGTAGTTTAAAACTGAATTAATGTACTCAACTGTTAACTTCAGAGAAGTTAGTTGCGTTGTAATGTTCAAGTGACGCAATAAGTCTAGTTTGGTGACATTTTGGAAAATTATTGCGATTTCTAAGTTCAGCTTTGGCCACCATTTGCCAATAGTGTTTCATAACATTTTTCACCCCATCACGTACAAATTCTTGTTTCAAGATGTAATCGGCCACATTCCAGCTCCCGGCTTGCATTTGTATTACTAACAATTGAATATTATTAGTTGGTGCACACTTTGAGTAATTAGTATCACATAATGCAAAGCTTATTAAGTAGTGTCAACTACTTTATAAAAAGGGTGTTCCATGTCTGTTCTGCAGATTTTCTAACAGTACATGGTAGTATAGTACCTAGTAGCACCGGCGCAGCCAGGGGGATCAAAAGAGCACATGCCCCAGAAAGAAAAGTCATATTATCAACAAAACTCGTAACACAACTTACTTAGGGGTAGTTTTGAGTGTCGAATTAAAAAAAAACTAGTGAAAATTTTTAAACTTTGCTGTTACTTTTTGTTTAAATCAACAACGCTAACAATAAGAATAAAACATACTTAAAGGTGGGTTTATGTGCTGAATACCATCAAAATTTGTATCCCTGTTACAGTGTGTTGTCACTACTTTATTACACCCGTTTGTGAGAGTTTATTTTTAATTCTTTTAAACGAAAGGGTTTGACTTTGCTACAAGCTGAAAGCTGCCAACTAATACTGAAATTGACATTTCAGCTGTTAGCACTACAAATACAATAATACATACATAAGTCTAATTGTATTGCTCTATCTTTTCTTTTCATTTAGATTGAAATACAAATTCTCAAAATTCAAATGGTTTTGTTGTTTTCATAAAAATATGTTTCTGTAGACTTACATGGGCATCCCATTTTATCGAAACCCTCCAATTTTACAGGAAAATGTTTCAACATTTCCTGTGAAAAATTTGATTGTGCCAATTCTTTGAAATTGTGTTTTTCACTCAGCTTCCAGTTTTTGGCCTGAAAAATTGCAATACATAAACACAGACAATTTAGTTCTTATCAATTTTTTGTTATGATTAAATTGATGAATCCTTACAATTTTCAGCATTTGCTCCGCGGAGAATATTTCCCACTTTCTATCTGTTAATAATAATAAATTATTACGTCAGGTTATAGTTGGCTGTTTATCTTAAAAATAAAAATACATCAGACTGTTTACAAAACAAAATGCAACAAATGTTTTAACGTTTGTTATACGCGCATAAAGTTTTCTACCAAACAAACCAATAATAATATGTGTGGTTTTCTAAGGAAAGGAGTGCAATAGGGTAGTCATAATTAGGCGTGAGGAGCTAGCAAAGCTCAAGCTATACTGCTATGCGTAAAGTCGAATTTAAAAACAATACTTTTGGTCAACTTAAATTTTTCGTTTTATTTAAAAAAAAATTAATATTATTTTTTACTAGTCTATATAGAGAGAAAAAGCTAATATCCTATCCGACTCCATTCCTAACCACACATATCAATAAATGATAATACAAACCTCACGTTTCACGCTATTCTATTATTTGTCTACAAGAGGTTTACTTTACTATTATAAAGTAGTTTCTTTAAAATATTTGAAAAATTAATTATGGCTCTCCAAACAAAAATTTAACATATCTATTGAAATTTTAGTGCCTTCCAAGGATTCTATTACACATTATCTTTTAAAAATTAAGAATTTTTACTTTTTATAAATCCAAGCAAATATTCGTCGCTCCTTTCATAGTCATCTTCCAGCACGTCAGCAACAGCAATGCGAAACTGAAATTAATATTTTACGAAATATTAAAATCGTGCTATTATAGTATTAGGAATTATGAGTGTAGTCGTTTTTCCAAGTTATGTACCTTTTCCAATTGCATTTGTTGATGCGGTGTATAAGTAGGAGTTCCTGTCTCTGCATCTAAAACCAAACAGATTTGGAAAAATCTTAATAGTAATTAAATTACTAAAGGTTCATCAGGTAGGTATAGTTATAAAAAGACAATAACACAATTAAAAAAGAGTTTATTAAAAATTTGTTGACCGCTCTAATCACCAGGCACATAGCCAGAAATAAATGTAGGGGGTGCACAGCAAAGATATGTAAAAAATTGATTTCTGGGCGTGCGAAATTCGAGTATGAATTCATAATAGCACGTTGTAAAAGAGTTAATTCGGCAAAAACAGACTTAAAAAAACAAATGCGCGCGTAGAGCGAAATTTTTTACTAGGTGTTGAACTTTCTGGGCAAAATTATCTGTTTTTTTAAATATTTCAAGGATTCTGGGGGGGTGCACGTTCACCCCCCTTGATAACGCGCATGCTAATCACCTAAATAATATTTGGACTAACAACTCAAATTCTTACCAATATTTTCTACCGGGTTTGCAGAAATGTTTCTTACGGAGGCAAAACAAAATAACAATAGAAATAATTTTAACATGATAATATTGTTCGTATTGAACAAAATTGAAGAATACAATTATTTTTACAATTGCTAAATTTAAATGAATGTGATAAAACTGAAGGAACTGAATAAAACTGAAGAACTGATAAAACTCAGGTCGAGCGTCATTTATATATAGGTACCTTACTACCTACTAGAGGTGAGACCGAACCTGAACATTTTCGGTGTTCTGTTCGGTTTGGCCTATTCGGCCAAAATACCGACCAATAATTTTGAGCACCTAACCTAACAAGAACAGACATTTGTTCGAACCGAGCAAAAACCGAACTCAAAAAACTTGTTCGGTCTCGATTTAAAAAGATAATTATTTGGTTTAAATGAATAAATTAGCTCCATTTATTTCAGAATATGCAGTTCAATAATAACTTTTATCACATCCTAAGTAATATTGTAAGCATGAGGCCATACTATCTCGAACCGAACCAAACACATTTTTTTTCTGGCCGAACCGAACGCGAACATTATTTTCAATTGCGTACCGAACCCGAACTGAACCGAACATGAAATTTGCCGAACCGAACTAATAAAAACTTGTTCGGACGCACCTCTAGTACCTACATTGAAAAAAAATGTCGCTCCAACTTGTCAAAGCGTAATTTATAAAATTAATGATCACCACATCATTCAATTGCAACCAGTTTTTACACTCGGAAAAGACTCACATGAAGTGAGTAAATCCTCTAAGGTGAAGGTGTGAATAGTTGAAGTATTACATCCTTGAATTTTATACTTTCCACTTCATATATAATGGTCATGTTACTTTATTGCTATGAAAATGGCCACTTCACATTGTGAAAATGGATATAATATATACCTCTAAGTGGTGGATCTAACAGTTTCAAAACCAACTCAATTCGGAAAGGTGCGTGTGGTAAGAGTTGAGAGAATTCTGTTCGTCTGTATTGAGATATTTCATCATTAGATATAAAGAGGAGAACTACTCTCTGACGAGTAATTATTTTTCTGAGTGTAGTGGTTAAGGTCAAGAAATAATTTTTGTCAAAGTGGTTGACGTCAATTCCACCTCGCTGAGGCAAACCTTTATGCTGTGTTCGCATATGAACTTAAACTATTCGATCATATCCTTTATGTTGAACAAGTTTTCCTTGTAAGACGAACGACCTCATTTCAATTATCAGTAATCTTCATTTGAAAGTACTACACATAATTATGGAATTTTAATATAGGTATATTATGTAGTATATTTAAGAAAAAACGCCCCGTTCTTCGAATAATCGATAAACATAAATTGAAAAATAAAAACAATCGAGTAAGAATCGCTCCCAAACGCTGAATTAGAACCAGATTCCTACATCCATACCACTACGCTACAGCTTATTTTCCCATTGTTCAAAAAATCTTATATTATTTCATGTCAATAATTTGCATGTCATCCAACCATCAACAAAGATTGTAAAAAAGATAAACATAAATTAAAAAATAAAAACAATCGAGTAAGAATCGAAGATCGTTCCCATACGCTAAATTAGAGTTAGATTCATACACCCATACCACTACGCTCTGCTGTAAAATAACGTCTTACTTCCCCTCTATAGTATATCTTCCGCTGCTATATTTTTGATGTCTCTGCAATCTGCAATGTACAAAAAATGTTCCACGCACTGACGCTCAGACACATACGCTGACATTTTACTGATTTAGTAGAATGATCCTATACCGTAAATATTCTAGTATAAATGGAGCTTCAAATTGTATTAGGAGTCTATTTAGAAGTGGGGACAAACAGTGGTAGATCTAAGATTTTTCAAGGAGGGGGGGGGGGTGTTTTATTCACTTGAGTGATCACATCGAATAATTTCTAGTTATTTCTTGCGAGGCAACATAGGGAAATTGATTTCGTGAAATAAAAAAATGCAAATATGATCAAAAGATAAGGCAAAATTCGCGTTGAAATTTTATAATTGAAAAGTCCATAGTTCAGTTTATTTCAAGTTCCATAAATCAGTACAATAAGTCTGTTTTCCATTTACAACACCGAGAGCAAACTCTTAATTCAAAGTTACTCTACTGCTTTAACAGTCCAGTTATTACCAAAATCAGTCAATATTTACAACAATTTACAATTTACAACAAAAAAGAGTTCCTTACTACAATATTGATTGATTGTGCACGTACTGATTAGGTGTATTTTAATGAAAACTTAACTGAATTAATGTTTAACACTTAAGAGGCCATGGGTTTTAGGAAAACTTAAAGGGCCGTGGTTAGGTAGCGCCGTCCCCGTGTAAAAGAGTAGGAAAAAGTGTACCAACTAGCCCCAAATACAATGGCGCCGCACTGAAATGATTCAAAGCCTAGGCTCTTTTACATGGCAAGATTTTGGACTTGTCAACTTTCAAAAATTCTGTAGGTCAAACCATTGGACTTAATATTTTGAATTTTTGCTATAATATGTAAAGTAACGTAGCGGACCTATACAAAAATTCCCAGCTTTCTACAAAAATATTTGGAGGGTGTTTCCTATACCAAAACTGAAAAAATTGATTATGCCTGGACAGCGTGTCCGCACCATGGTAGCTTAAGTGTTAATGCAAGATGATTTTGCAAGAGATTTTTCATAAAACAGCATTATATGAGAGAAAGACGAGAATTACCTAGATGCAATAGAAGCAGGGTTTTTAATAACACTGGTGTCTCCAGTATAAACAAAACAAATTATAATTACAGTAAATAGAGGTATGCACCTGTAAAAGAATATTTACGGTGTCCTAGGCGTCAGGAAGACATTGACATGAATTTCTTATGTGAACTCTGCACAGTAAAAGATAAAGCCTTATGTACCTCAACAGGTTAATGCTTTAGGTACCTGGAATGCAAATGGCAAATCATTGCATAACACCAAAACTCACATTTTAGTTGCCAGTTGTATGGGTCTGTTATCAGATCAAATATATTAGCATGCTGGTTCACTGTTTCATACTGAAAAAAATCCACGGAAAAAGTTGCAAAGCAACGCATTGCTGATTGTGATTGAGCAATAATAACAGCAATGCGTAAATGCGTAGTTTGCTTACATCATGCAGCACGGTCGAAATCAATATTCTCATACCAAGCGGAATCGTAGTTTGCCCTATGACTTTCTGTTTTTACTCAATGACTCAGCAAATAATGTAGGTAATTGCAAAATTATTTTTTGTGACATACAAAAATCGCGTACTACTCATTTATATCCTCAAAATTAGCAACATAAAAATAACTAATTGGTAAAAAAATGTGCAAGGAAACATTGCGTTTTGAGATTTTTATATAAATTTCAAAAACGGTAAAAAACATTTCTATAATAATGTCATTAGGGCATGCCTTGTCCACCAAGATAATGTCTCTATAATCTGTAGAACATAAAATAAATATAATATTGTATTAATATCAGGCTGTGGCAGCTTGCCCTAACTCATCTTCAAAATGTTTTATGAAAATAAAAATCTGTACACATGTACAAAGACAGCTGACTGGTGATGAATGCAAATGCTATCAAAAAGTATCGTCGGCTGCCTCTCGAATTATCCATGTCTAGAGCTAAAATTTTCCGTTTGCCGGTTATCCTTGTGTATCCTTGGTAATAGTTATGGCTTAAAGAAATTGGTATGAGAATATTGAATTTGACTGAGCAGCACTGCATTGGATAATACCAATCAATATAACATTATAATACATAATCCAAAAATCAACATTTGTTTCCACATTAAAAAGGCTACAATTTAGACCACAGTATCGGACAATGCCCTCTGATGGGCCAAACTAGATAGTGAAATGCCGTATTTCCTCTAATTTTAGCTCCCCTTCTAATGGCAGCCCCCTCCATCCAATTATAACCTCCTCATTGACATCCATTTAGCATAATTATAGCCCCCTATCATAATGAAGTGTGCGTTGTTAAATTTGTAAAAGTTGGATTGATTAAGGTTCATGAAAAATACCATAATGTGAAGCGTAGTTGTCCCAATGCAGAGAAATTTAATTTTCTCTATGGACTTGAGTAATAGATAGAAATAAAACTTATCACTTTTCAAAGCCACAAAGCGGTTTTTCTAATTCCACCATACAATTAATTGTATTGTTGTACCCTATGCATGCAGCCAAACTCGTCAATAAATTAAAGTACCTACTGTCTTAAATTTATACATGATGGTGGGTACTGAAATATTTATACAAGTAATATAGCACAACGGTACCTTTTATCCAGTAAATTTATTTCCCTAACTATAAAGCACTTAAGGTTTCTCATAATTGAACGGGCTAGAACTAAAAGTAACAGTTGACTAAAAAAATTTTAAAATAAGTTTATAAACAAACTTTTGAAGGTCGATTCATAAATAATTTTACGATCATTTTTGTAAGTGTTG
>JAQFYB010002083.1:0-27135 GCA_034694085.1 Pogonognathellus longicornis | reverse complement strand
CGGTTCGGATAATCGAAAGTAGAGGTCGGTTCGGATAATCGAAAGTTCGGATAATCGAGGTTCGGATAATCGAGCTTTTACTGTAATACTCTGAGATAGCCTTTACCGAAGTCGCTCCCTTAGAACTACTCACGTTGTCACCAATTTTTTCGGACTGTACAGAGAAGGTGGTGCAAAATTTTAAGACTTACTTTTATGACAATAAAATAGAGCTACCAAATCTTTTTTTTCAAATCGGGGCCAAAAATTATGTTATACATTTTACTAATGACAAGTTGCCTGTTAAGCAGTCAGTACGTTACTTCAAGTTTCAAAAGCAGGAGTTCAATCTATTGATTATGGACTAGTTACAATTATGCTAAAAATATTAATTAAAATGAGCAGCAATATTTATTGCATGAATTTGTTTTACAGTTTACTATAATAGTTATTATATATACATTATACTATTAACTTGCATAACCCTTAAGCCTTTGATGATTTACATTTCTTACCCATATGGTCAAAGCACAAATCAATATTACATGCAGAAGTGTTATTTCCTATTACATTTCTGTTCAATATTTATTTATAAATATTTATAGTTACTACTAGTTAATATATATATATCGGTTTAATTTTTAATTTACAACAAAACATAGCACGCTCAATTATGATAAGTTATTCCAGCAATTACTAAGAAATTATTTAATATATAAAAAATACATATTAATTAAAATTTTGGATTAAAAAAAGAGAAACGTCTCCTCTCGTCCTAACAAGAATGTGGGACTGGGATGCAACCGCGTACCCAGGGGGTTTCACCGGGTGCACGTGCACCCCCAGAATGCCCAAAAGTTAGCTTATTTTACCAAAAAATTCAAAAAAATACGCACGATTTTAATGCATTTTCAGTTAGTTTTTACCTAACTAATAACGCTATTATGGACAAAATTTGATCTAATATTCAATTTTGCTCTCCCAATATTTAATTTCTATATCAATACTTGATGTGCACCCCCTAGCTTATGATCCAGGGTACGCGCCTGCTGGGATGTCTAATTTAATTTACCCAAAAATTACCTGCCTGCTAAGGGGGGACCGATTTCCCCATTACCTCATTTCCCGAAAAAAATTCCGATTTCCCCATGCAACCTGGTTGCAAGGTTGCAGGGCATTTTCCATCTCTGCAAACTACCCCTCCTATGGCAGAGGGCTAAAACTTTTAAAACTAAAGATATACAGGGGAAAGGTAAAAGTTGAATTCTCCACTATTTGAAATTTACTACTTACTATTTGAAACTTATGCATTTAGCAATAACTACCTGAAAATTCAAAGTAACAAACAATGTGAAATGATAACGTTTTGTTGCAGGGTGCGTTGAGAACGTAGGGTGGCTTGAAATATGACAATTTGTTATTTATATGTTACTGTTTGAAACTCGCAGATTTGGGGAATTGAATTCTTTTGACAATTTATACTTTCCCTGCATTTTGGAATTACAAAAATTGAAACCCCGTCCGTCCACCGAAGGGTAAAGGGGAAAGAATCACCCTCGGGGAGTCGATTTTCAACACCACACCCGGGGGTCGAGTTTAAACCACCCTGGGGGTCCTGGGACCCATTCCAACCTTCAAGGGTAAAGTTGGGAAATCGAGAAATACTCCCCCCGTTAGAGGTTGGTTCTCTTGGAAATTTCAATTTTTCCATCCTAGGTGTTAAGTTTTGAAAAGTAGTCTTAATACGTGAGTTGAGTACGTAAGTAAGTATCGACTTTTCATCCGGTTGCTCCATAAATACATCTGCCATCTAATAACTTTGTCAAACCAAATTTCGACTCAGCCACATTGTACGCATTATAGAGGTTATACATGGCGTTATCGTGTGTTAATTTTTCGTATTCAATATACTGTAGTGTGGCGTATGTTTGTGAATGATCGCTTTAAAAGCTAGCCCATCACGCCAGGAAGTTGCAAAATTTTGAATATTGATGTTACTATAGCTAGCTGTCATCATCTGACACCATATGAGGATTGTCTGCATCTGGTATTTCTGTCTGGTCGTGTTCTTCATCTTTACTCTGCGTCTAAAAATAGAAATAAACTGAACTAACATTTTGAATTTTACTCCCTATATATCTGTAGGTACTACTAAAACGTCCAGGAAAGCAGGGTAAACGACAATTGAAAACATTATAACGTTGGAAGTAGCAATTACAGATACATATATTATTATATTAAATGTAAACTCAATAAATTAAGGTTAGATAGAGAATTATCCAAATGAACATACACTAATACCAAACAGAATGAAAAAGAATAACTAGGTTGTGAGGTGCAGATCAAAATATTATCCATTATATGTGCAAATTGTTTACGGATTTCAGTAAATATAATATTTTGTTCAACACTTTTTTATCAGCTCAGAAAAATAACTATTCGTTAGAGAAGAGTTCTTCCCTTTAATTCTAATGAAATATGAACAGCTTTCATTTCAGAGAAAGTTTTCATTGCGTAATTGGTAAATATTTCACTTTTTGCCCAGTGGAAAATTTTGACCTAAAGGGGCAAACAAGTTAACTACTGTGGTATTTGAACTCTGCTCGCTCAGCTACGCCCTTCTCGCGTATAATTACTCCCAAATGTTGAGAACAATAGAATTTGGGTAAAAGTCGAGAAAAAGGTTCTAATCCGGATTAGGATTAGTAAAGAGACTGAAGTGACCATTTCTGACCGATTGAAGGCTACCTTGCCACCACATAACCTCAAATACTTCTACAACTCTGCTGAAGGTCTATAATGTCATGCTTGTAGTTATTGTTTGTTTACATGTAAGAAAAGCAATGATATTTATTTAAAAAGTTTCATGTCAGTTGTGCTATTACCTAAAGCAAACATTTACATCTTACATGTTTCATACCACATTTCAAATAACGCTTTACAATAATAGTAAGATCCCTAACACCCCTGTTTTATTATTTGGCCGAAATAATTAAATTGCAAGTAAAACCCTTGTTTTCAATTGTTTACACGATCGTACCAACAGTTTCCATATTTTTTTAAAAATTATCCAATGTACTAACATAAGTATCTAACATGTCAAATAATACTACAGAGTGTATTATAGGTACCTACTTCTAGGAGTTAGTAATACTATACGTGTTAATAATTAACATAACCAATAAAATAAAACTGTAGGCTACTACTTGTATGTAATCGTATTCCATTAATTGTAGTGTGTAAATATGTACACAGACAATAACTACAAGTATTGTATCACAGGCAAATATCAGAGTTGTAAAAGTGTTGAGGTTATGTGGCAGAAAGTGAGCTTTCAATATTCCTCCATCGGTCAGAAATGGTCAATGCAGCCCCTTTTTCAGGAGCATCCCTTTTTCTCCATTTCAACCTAAAATCTATTGTTTTCTACTTAGCGTTCCAAAACAAATCGGCCGTAGAAATACATCTCGGCGTAAGTAAAACAATAGTGACCCTTGCGGATTAACGCAGAGAACAAAAGAAGGGTCCAAGTTTGTGCTTAAGGTGCAGGGTGACCACGTGACCTCATTTCACCGTTTTTTTCACTCACTTCGCTATAACTTTTGAACGGAAATTCGGATTTCAATAAATTTTAGCAAGTTTTATAGCTGTATATTGTACCTTCAATTTATACAACTTAAATGGTTTCGTAAATTTTGCAACTAAAAAGGTTGATACAGTTTTAAGATTACGTAATTTTAAACTGTTTCAACTTTTTTAGTTGCTACTTTTTCGAAGAAATTTAAGTTGTATAAATTAAAGGTATACAGCAATAAAACGTACTAAAATTTATTGAAATCCGAGTTTATGTTCAAAAGTTATAGCGAAGTGAGTGAAAAAACGGTGAAATGAGGTCACGTGGTCACCCTACACCTTAATTGTGAAACAGCGTTTGAAACTAACTGAATTCTCTTCACTCTTATCCACTATCACACACACCTTCCCAAATTTGATTTTATTTTGAAACAGAGCGGGATGTGCGCCCTCACTAGGAAGTATATTTCCATTTTCATAATGTAAAATTGCCATTTTCCTTGCAATACAGCCAAATATGACTAACATTGTACAAAGTGGAAAGTTTAAACTTCAAAGATGTAAATATTTAAAATTATTTCCATCAGTACGAGGATTCACCATTTACCATTTCTCTCTTATTCTGAGTTTTTTCTGAATGATAATATTTAACAGAAATAATTTTAGCAATCTTAAATCACAGTACATGGAGAATGAGGGTCCATATCAGTCCAAGTATGTGTTCCTCATTTAGGTCTACAATACCTTGGGACCCTATATTCCCCAGCGGTATACGTTTTTTTCTCAAGAATGTAAGTGATTTTTCTACATTCTCTAGCTTATGAATTCGCATGTTCCCTTTCGTTGGCTTGGGCTGTAACATGAAACGTCATTGATTTGATAATTTATACCGAATGCTTTAGTTTTAGTTACTTTCCATTTTTTTGGAATAGTTTCCTATTCACTGTTACATTAATAATAATCAACTTACTAGTCGTTCTCCAAATAAAACTTCAATCAATTTGATTAACATTTTTCCATCTCGTAAATCCTCACATAAATCGCTTATTTGAAGAGATACAGGATTTAAATATGAATTGACCCATTTGGTGTACGTCCTTTTTTGTATAGTATTTCGTTCTTGATTGAGACCTTGAAAGAAATAGAAAAAATAATATAAGTTAACCACAGCAGTTTTTTTGAGAACAACATACACATCTTATAAGTGTGTGATTGTCATTGCATATACTATATCGTCGTCCTAATCGTAAAAAGCGACAAATTGATTTTCAATATCTTAAAAATGTGGCACCTTAATTTCAAATATTTCATAAACAGTGGAGACCGGGGAACGATATTTAGTGCCAGCAACTGCAAACAATAATTCCCTCAGGGAATCAAATATTGTTCCCGAGGTGCTTATAGATTGTTCCGCCTCAGGGACAACAATCTACAAGCACCTCGGGAACAATTCTAAGGAGCTAAAAATTGTACACCGAGGAATAATATTTGATTCCTCATCGAGTGGGAACTATAAATTTGCTCTACTGAGAAAGAAAATATGATACCTAAAAAAATTAGTCAGTCGGGAAGTATTTTTGCTTCCTTCGCTATTGCGGACATCTCGCGCACAGACATCCTACCGTAGTCATTTTCGAGTATTTTCAATTACTCTCGAGTATTTTCAATTACTCTCGAGTATTTTCCATTACTCTCTATATTTTAATAAAGTATTCAAACTTAATCGAGAATGGTAGTAATTTCATGTTTTTATCTTTAGTACTTTGAGAAATATTTGCGTTTGAATGAACCCACTTTTAGGATGACTGTTTTCCGTGAAAACATTGTCTGAGTACCAAAATGTAAAACGGATTTCCATAAATTAGCCAAGCCCCCTAAAGAGGATGCAATACACCAAAGCCAGTATTTCAGGCCTCCGAAGGGGCGTCTCCTGATTTTAAAGTAGCAAGACAATATTTGAATGGAAATTGACATCGTAAAAGTGTATTCATTCAAACGCAAACATATCCCAACATACTAAAGATAGAAATATGAAATTACTACCATTCGAAATATGGATTGCTAGGCCCTCATTTCATATATATATATACATTATATATGCCACCTTCCCCATTGGGGAGAAAAAGAGGAAAGTTTTTTTAATAAATGGGTCACACTGTATATTCCAAAGTCCCCAACATTTAGACCTGTGTTATATTATCACTTCAATTTCGCGCCACTTTTTTCATTCACTCTCCTTTCGTTAAACTTTAGTATGAGAGTGAAGAGTAAATGAAAAAATTTGACAGGCCCAAATTAAATTTTTGTCTGTATTAGTACAAACACGCAATATCAAATCACACAACGGTAGTCGTCTTGAAAAAAAAATACTAAACTAAACCACTCACAGCTTACTTTTGTTTCTTTTTATCTTTCTCTCAACGTACTCGTTATAACCTTCTGCTTCCCCAACTTTATTATTATAAAATACTGCTTCATCATGATCCTCATCGTCATACTCAACGTTTTCAGACATATTTTTGTCAATTGGTGCTTCATTCAATGCTTCATCATCAGACGACTGGTTTAGTGCGTTTTCTTCATATTTCAGATTTTCCGTCGTGCTTAGTACTGTACTTTCATTGCTTTGAAAGGTATTAACACTGACTTTGTCAATCAGGTCTGCGCAATGTTCATTGCCGGTGGCTCTTAAAATTTGCAAAAAAATTGATTTACTGTTAAGCCAATCTTTGGTTTGGATAATTAAGAGAAGACTGTTGATTTTTTTGAAGTTGTTTGACTCGGAGTTCTATATAATTTTAACACCATAACATGTAAAATGATTAAATACATTAAAACTATTTATTTATTCCTGGTAATTGAAATATCTAATATAGTTACTTACAATAAGTTTACGTTCTTTGTGGGAAATTACTTCGCGATCAATAAGAAAATTTAAAATTGTTTCCAGATTTGTTATTTGGCTGCACAAGTAATCCCAATTTTGTTTTAATTCGTCGTGTATACACGTTCCTGGTGCAGAAGATACTTGAAGATTTTTAATGTTTATGCAAATTTCGCACAATCTAAGCATAACATTCTTTGCATCCGGTCTGTTCTCTGGGTCAGTTTCAACCATCGCTTGTATCAAAGATTTTTCCTTCAGAGATCAGAGAAAATAACTTATTAATTCACATTATCAAACCAATAGAGTATGATTGCGATGAGAATTACATGAAGAGTAATAAGGTCATCGTTTTCTGGTAAAAACTGGAAAGCATATTTAGCCATTTCATTGAGTTTCATTTCAGCAAATGCGACACTAAGCTCCACATTTTTATGATCCCCCAACACCAGCATTTCATAGAATATCACTCCAAGGGCGTAAATATCTGCCTTCTTGTTGTAATTCCTTCCCCACATCTGAAAATCAAAATTTAGTTGATTGCTAAAAAGTTTAATAGTGCAAAAATATATTGCTAGTCAACTTCAACCAGTCTTACCACTTCAGGACTAATGTAGCCGATGGTTCCAATGTTGGAGGTCATTGATGTTCTACTTGCTGTGGAAATTCCTAAGTCACATATTTTGGCAACTACTGAGTCTTTTAAGCCTTCATGCCGCAGTAAAATGTTCTCTGGTTTCAAGTCTCTGTGTATAATGTCTTTTTCATGCAAATATTGAACACCAGAGGCAATTTGGTACAGAAATATTTTTGCATGTTCCTTCTTCCTCCAACTTTGTGAAAACCACTTTCTTAATGAATTGAGATCGCAAAATTCGGTTTCAATGAAAACGGCTCCTTTTGAGTTCGCATTCAGTGGAGGTCGGTAACGATACACATACTTCAGCGAAGGATACTCTACCCAAGACTTGAAAATCTTAATGATATGAGGATGATCCAGTTTTCTTAACAGTTCGGCTTCATTTCTTACTTTTTTCTCTTCTTGTCTGCAAAACCAATTAAACTTTCTTGCTATTTTGTAGTGAAGGTTTTGAAATTTCATATTAAGAAGTAGCTTAGTTAGAAAATAAATCAATGCTGTAATTTTTTGTTATATAGTTACCAATATTACCATACATTTTTAAGTGCTATTTTTAAGGCTATTTTTAAGGTTATTTATATCACGAAGTTTAAGGAGTTTGTTTAATTAAATGATGGAATTATGATTTTAATGTTTGCATTGTTCGTATGTATATGAATATCTGAATGGATAAATTGAATGAAATTCGTAGTATTCACACTGATTTTTGTCTGAACAAATTTAAAAAATTTAAAACTAGATATTCTAAATTATGTACTACATTGCAATAAAACAGAAAGGTATCTAAGACTTTTTATAAAATTTCTTTTATCAACTTATTACTATTACAATGCTATTCTGTTATCATTTGTAAATATAAAATTGTTGTATGTAATTGAGTTATGCTAAGTTGACGTTAGACAATGGCTAAATATCTTGAGCATTAAGTTGATCAAAGTCATGCATTTGTTCTTTACCAACCCTAAATGTACATACAAGCTGATTTTCCACCTGAAAAAACACCGAATGAAAATGAATAAAATGAAGGTTTAAAATTTAAAATCTTCTAATTGTCTTACGCATTGAATTCAATCAATTTCACTGCCACTATTCGTTCCTCCTCCTTTACATTGAGAAATCTAATTTGTCTACATTTGTACACAGTTCCAAACGCCCCATTACCCAAATGATCTTCAACCTTGTACATGGATTTAAATTCAGAACTAAATTTACTGTTTGAAGACATTTTATTGCACAACTTAAATAGTTCAAAAGTGAAAATAAAAAACTAAGGACACGATCCGTTTACCTATCTCTATTTTTGTACCGTGAGGTTAGAAGTGGAACAGACAACGATTAATGTAGAATAAAGGACTTTTGAGTTTACAACTGCCCACAACGGATTAATTAAAGCCAATACAACTGGGCGGACCTGGAAAAAATGTGAGATTCCAGATTCAAAAGATAATAGCCCACTGCCCCTGAGGTTCTTCAAGGGAAACCAAGACATTTAAGGGCACCCCCAGGTTGTCACGCAAAAAATGTTTTTGTTAATGTTTATAAGCTTTGTATATACTAAAAATGCATTGAAAATAGTATATCACCGCATAAAGTTGTTCACATTGGAAATTGAAATTATTTAAATGCGTTTATATGTATAATATTACACATTTTCATACTACATTCTAACACATAGATTTATGAAATTTTTCTTATGAAGAGTAGGTATGTTATGAATTGAAAGTTATGATTTGATTGAGATGCACTCAAAGTAAGGAAATAAATATGGTATTCATTTAGTTTTTCAGTTTACTGATATATGCTACATTAAATTTTCAATAATATTGATTCAATAATTCTTACTTTAAGGTAGTAATTAATTTATTCTATCATACTGATATGGGAAGTTGTACAATATTTAAATAAGATTCTAATAATTTAATTTTTACTTATAATCTATGCTTACAAACGCAGGTTTTATTGCGCTTCAATTTCTTACATAATTTTCATATTTCTTAAGCTTAACTTAGAAGCAAGAACTCGTTTGATAAAACGTTACATTAGCCACCTTACAGCTTAAATAATATACCTAGTTTCATTATGTGCGTTACCAATGAAAATTATTGTTAATTTGAAATGCTTCTAATCTTTTCAAATCAATCAAATCAGTTATTTCACGCAATAAATAAAATAGGCATAACAAAATTTGTTTAAAACACCGCTAAGCCTCAAAAGTTTTCAGCTAACTTACAATTCCGCGTTTAGATACAATTATGATGCCCCTAAAGGTACCAAAATTAAAAATTCCAGTTCCGCTACAAAGCTTATCTACCTTTATTGTCCTTTATCATGAATTTAAAGATTAGTTGGAATTCCACGGCCACCAATTCATGTCGTATGATTTACATGTATTTTAAATCATCTGTTTCACTCTGATTTCAAGTTTCACGATTTAGCTGTACCTAGTCTAAGCACAAAGCAGAGTTTGGGCATTAATATTTATCTTTTCAAGTCAATAAATTCCATGCCATACCTACTAAAAAGTGTTGAACGATGCACAAATTTGTTTCAGGAGATTCATGAGAATGAGAGGTATTGTATTGCATTGTTTGACAAGGGATTTGAACTTATTTCAGATAAAATTGTTCAGATAAGGGAAATACAAAACACGCTTACTGCAAGTTCAGTGTCAATAATATAACAAATAACACAAACTGTGGATTGAATAAATCAAAAATTAAAGTAATACAAATCGGAAACAATCAAAATAATGTATACTTGATTAACAGAGTGGGCCTTTGATTCTGAAGTTTATATGCATTACCTAAATATAAATAATAAACAAATGTTTTATACATGGTACATGGCGTACTTGTGTGCTTAGAAGACAGAATCTGGTTTTGGGATACCAAAATCAGAAAACCAATGTTATCGCGCGTAGCCCAAAAATAAATGCCTGCAGTGCACGCTGTAGTCGCTGTGGTGTTGACGCTGTGGTGCATTGTGAGACTGATCGCTCACATTCTTTTTGGCGGTTGGTTTGGATAGCAGTAATGGGCATTAGCAATCAACAGGCCAGCCGCCTAGCCTGTGGTCATACACGACCTGAAGCCTGCATTTTATATGGATATTCCACTATCTAATGTGAGCGTTTATTATACTTTTGTATCACCGTGCAGTGGGCCTCATAGTGGGCCCCAGGTAAATGAACTATCGTGTTCATTGTAGTGTAGCCAATGAGTAGTCATGTTTCTAGCTATAGCGACAAATAAAATTGAATCTAAAAAAGATTTTGTTTGTTTTAAACTTTAAATATTTAAGTCTTGCTCACAGGATACAAAATGGTAGATATATTTTAGCATTGAAATATTGATCGCAAGACAGAAGATATTATATACAACTCTTGCCTGAAGACGCAAAATGCACCTTATATAATATGTTGCACAATGTTTTAGACATATATGCTGTATATAAAGATGTGTATTCAACAAACTATGTGACGACACCTTAATAGCTTATAATAATATTGCCAGTCGATGTATTAACCTTTGTCCTATGTGGAGTACATGCTCACTTTATGTAACGAGTTGGTGCTTCCTGCTTACTACATAATGATAACAAATTGACAATAAATTAATTACAAAATATTGTTCTGCTTCATTTCCAAAGTTCAGTATTAACAGTTTGAGAACTTTGTTTCCAGTTGGCAACACCCAACAGAGCATAACGTATTGTTAGATTTTCTCAAATGTACAAAGTTAGGACCAATGTGCTTAAAATTGTTTCGTATGAATCAAATACGTGCCTGTATTTAACTGAACTCAGGGGACCATAGCGAATACCAAAGGGACGCATACTGGAAAATTCCTTAAGGCATAATTCTGATGGTGGTAAAGTTCTTTGAATGTGCAGCAATGCATCGTTTGAATTTGCAAAAATATAAGCTGCACCATACAAGAGTAGTGTCAGAACACCTAATATTGAGAAGGACATCAAGAAATTCATTGCACAGAAAACAAACAAAGATGGGACTTTTACATGAGGAGCGCGTATACATCCATGAATCCCAAATACTATATTTGAAATACAATTTACTGCAAAGAATGGTACAACTATTTCTAAAAGGCTGTCATTGAAGGTTGCATTCAAAACCCTTAGACGTCTGACAATCTTAATTTTGTCCTTGGTGTTCAGCCCTTTGCTGCAAATAAAAAAGAAGTTATAAAATAACAACATATACAAATTTACAAACTCGTTTAGAAAGGTCCAGGGTGCGGATTTTGTGAGTCTTGTATGAATAAATTCAATCTGGAAATTATTATTTTTAACTTTTTAATATGACCGACACGATCAAACAAAAACTTTACTAGTGAACCGTTAACGAAAAATTTGTAATAATTATTCACTAGGGTATAAATTCGTAGTGGCTAATATATTAATTACATATACCAAATTATTAAGACAGAGGATGCCTAAAATTAGTGTAATAAGGCATACGGTATATATTGCAACAATACATCCACGCGAATGCATGAAGGACTGACATAATACCATTTGGCAATGACCAGCAAAAATAATAGGTCAATAAATTTTGGTGGACTTTGACATAATAACAAAACCTGATTCGGTTTTCTTGGTTGAGGACAAACTTCGCAAATTTAAGAGCCGATTAAGGGTGGCTGTCAATAAAACAAATAGTGCACATCGGTGAACCACGGCTATTTGTAAACAAAAAATAAACCCAAGTTTTGGATCGATTGTCACCAAAATATATTAGAGGAAATTAAGCGAGAGTGGCTGTGAGAATATCGCGTGAGCCAAAAATAATTGCTTGAAATTATCCTCCAAGTTTGTGACGCATTTTAATTTCAGGGGTGGAGTAAAAAAGAGTCGGAAACTTGGAGGATATTACAATCCAAACAATTATATTTGGCACCAGAGCAATGTTGTTCCTGCCACCACGGTTTATTTCTAGCGAAATTTGGTGACAACCGTTCCAAAACATTGGTTTAATTTTTGTTTACACGGAATTATTATTTGCCCAATTTGATTTACTACCAGCTGTCCTTAAGGGTAGGGGCGACCAGTTTTGCTCATTTCACCGTTTTTATCACTTATTTCACAATAATAACTTAACAATTAAAAAAACTGGGATTTAAATACATTTTATAATTTTTGATAGCTGTATATTGTAGAATTTATAAAACTTAAATTTTTTCGAAAAATTTGTAACTTCAAAAGTTACTGCAGCTTCAACATTACTTTAAAATTGTAGTAAGTTTTGAAGTTACAAACTTTTCGAAAACCTTTAAGTTGTATAAATTAAAGGCAAGATATACAGCTATCCCAAATTATCAAATTTATTGAAATCGGAGTTTCTGTTCAAAACTTATAGTGAAATCTTCTTGTAGATTTCACCGTTTCTTTCACTCATTTCGCTATAACTTTTGAACAGCATATCGTACCTTTAATTTTTACAACTTAAATGTTTTCGAAAAATGTGTAACTTCAAAAGTTATTAAATTTTAAAGCAATGTTGAAGCTTTTAGTAACTGTTGAAGTTACAAATTTTTCGAAAAAAATTAAAATTTATAAATTAAAGCTACAATATACAGCTATCCAAAATTATAAAATTTATTGAAATCCGAGTTTCTGTTCAAAAGTTATAGTGCAATGAGTAAAAAAACGGTGAAATGAGCAAAACTTGGCACCCTCTCCTTAAGCGGCTATATTGTCAACATGTTTGATTTTGCTATTCGTCTGCCGTCGACGGCTAGTAATAAATAGAAATGAACAAATTACCTTGCTATCACTGCAGAAAGTCGAAATGAGGTTGTGAAAATGTAGAAAAGAATAAAACAAACAGTGAAACAACCTATCATCAGAGCAGTGCTGAACGAAACAACAAGTTGAGTTACGTGGAGTATGGCAAATGAAAATTTGATTATTGCTGGAGTCTCAAAGACATAGCAATCCAAGATATTATAATGGCCACGAATATATATTCCTGCAGGTACAAAGAAGAATATGAACATTAAAAAGAACGGAGTGAGCCATTTAAGAAGTAGAAACTCAACTTTCTGTTCACGATTCCGGTTTTGAATTTCATTTCTTTTCATACCATCTATACAAAAACATATATTAACTTTCATTTGATTGATGTAATTTTATACAATTTTTTTATGTTTTAATTACCAATGACTATACGTTGGTTCGTAAGATGATTGAAAACCGTCATCATTTCTTCGGTTTTCAAATCAATGTTGACTGAAAACAGAAAACTAATTTGATGAGATAGTAAGACAAAATAAGTGTACATACGATGAAGACTTGGTTGATCAAGTGATCGTCTCTCATGAATGAACATCACGGTTTCGTACCACATCATTACAAAATGCCAGATTGTGACTTTCCTTATTTTGAAATTTGTTTTTGGAATAGAAATTTGTAGCATTCTGTCAAATCTATTCCAAGTGAAGGGTAAAACCCTTAATGATGTCATTAGATTTATGTAACACCCAAAGTACTCAACTGGTAATTCGAAATTTAGATGTTGATATTCCAGTTGAAACAGTCTTCTCATTTTGAAATTTATTGCAAAATAAGTCATACCTGCCTAATAACAATTACACGTCCAATATTGGTTTGATGGATATATTGTACATGCATTGTTCTTAGTTGCATTTTAGCTATATTAAACAATAATTTGTTTAGAAACCATACGTTGAGTATCATTATTTTAATTGCATATAATAGATGGATAACCCATGCGTCTATCTAACTAATTGTAAGTAAAACTAATATGATTTTAGTAATACATAACTATTACCATCGCATTGACATTGCTAGATAATTAATTGCTTCGTGATTAAATTGGGGCAATTTGTAAAAAATGTAATACTAGTAAATAATGTTTTAATTAATAAGTTTATGTAAAATCCAAAGTCCTCTACTGGATTTTCGAAATTTAATGGATATGATCATTGAAATTTACTCTTATTTTGAAAATTCAAAAATCAAACCTGCTTAATAAATTGACAAGTTCAATACTTGTTTGATGAATATATAGCACACTCATCCTTAGTTGTATTTTAGCACATAATTATATGATGGTTAAGAAACCATACATCGATGCGTGTCATTAATTTAATTGCATACAGGGAAATCATCTAAGCCGAGACATTAGTATCATAAAGTACTAACCCTTACTAACAACAAACACAATGCATAATTTGACCAATTTATGTTAAATAATACTTTTGGCTGGGTTTGAAGAGTCATTATACATGTTATAAACCCCGTGTCTCGTTTTAGTCGAAATAGGCTGTATAGGATGTAATCAACAAAGTCAACAATACGTATGGAAGTTCGGTTAAGGCTGGCTGGCATGGGGCAAATTTGTCAATACAGGCCCCGTGTAAGTTTACTAGTAAAAAATATCCCAAAGTATTGAATCGGTTGTCACCAAAATTTCATAGAAAGCAGCCAGGCGGACATCCCTGGCGCCAAAAAAATGTTTGGAATATCTTCTAAGTTGCCGACGCATTTTAATTTCAAGGTCAAACTAAGATGATCTAGAAAAGCGTCGGAAACTTGGAAGCTAATCCAAACAGATATTTTTGGCTCCAGGGATGTCCTCACAGTTTTCCTGACTGCCTTCTATTAAATTATGGTGACAATCGATCCAATGCTTTAGCCTATGTTTGTTACTAATTTTACACGGGGCCGGTATGAACCGATTGTGCCCCATGCCAGCCAGCCTTAAAGTCTAGGAGTGAATATTTAAGTAATAATAATTGAGTAGGTGAGACTAATATGCGAAATGATACGTTACAAAACCAGGGAATGAAAATGCGATGGCAATAAATTTCCTAAATTTTACAATTTCAGACCACTTATGTTCATATCTAATATTACGGGTTGTTTTTATTTCCTAAAGAATTGTCTATAATTATAAATGGGACACAACAGCAACCAGCTTTCTATTTATCCGTATTGGAATGAAAGACACTATTTATATTCAAAACTTGTTATACCATTGTTCCAATGAGAACAATGATTTTACTAAAATCCTACATCTGAAGGTATAATTAACTTGTTTTCTACGTTCACATTGCAACGGTATTGTTTACACCAGAATAAAAAAGGATGCAATTATGCATTACACTCATAGGGGTAGCCAGGATTTGGCTTCGAGGGGGGGGGGGCGGGTGGCAAATACGAAGTATATGTGCTCTTTTTCGCGCGAAGCGAAAAAAATCTGGGCAATATCGAACAAAAATGAAAATGCAATTCTCGTGTTACACAAAAAATCTTAAAAAATTAATTTTCCGAACGTGTTACCTTGCAAGATTAAATGTAATTTTAGTATCTATAATATTCCATCGGCAAACCAACTTTTTAATATGTGTTGTGTTACATATATAACCACGTAGAACATAGAACGTATTGCCCTTTAGAATTTCTGTTGTACATTGGGAATTCAAGTTTAAAATTAAATATACGGCGTGAAAGTTAATGCAAGCAAACTCTTAAAATCGTTTTATTTGTGTATATTTACTGACAAGATCAAAGTGATTGTATTATTAATGACCAGTTGCATGAATGTGACGGTTGTTTGTCCTTTGATTGTAAACCAACTGAAAAACGACGGTCCGAAGTATTTGTAGACTTTCAATCTTCTCCTTGAATATTTGCCCATCAATTTCCATTTCCATTGTTGTTGAAATTGTCTTGTTTTTTCTGAAACCTTTCCCATCTTCTCGATAATAATTTTTTCCGCAACTGAACACATCGCAGACATTAAAGGCATATAGAGATACACAGGCATTGGAATTATTTTTGATAGTTTGATTGTGCTGAATGTACAGAGAATGTGTATAAAACTGAAACAAAGTAGTCCGAATCCGAATTCAGCTGCTGCAATTTCGTTGTATTCTTCATTGAGCAACATTAATGATTCGTAAAACTGTACTACCTCCTTAATGGATTTAGCATTTAATGCAATTTCATTCTTTAAAGGCAGCATTGCGTCCACGGCGCTGGTTATTAGAATGGAGTAAATCAACATGACCATCGCAATCAAGCCCAATGTAGCTATCATATGAAGAACTACGTAGCAAACGAGACAGCCTACAATCACTTGAATAGGAAAAGCACTGTGAACTTCGACCGGGAAGTTCTCTATAAAAAATCTTTGAATAGGATCCATATCTCCGGCTATGACGCACTGAACACCACAGAACAAAGCTACTAAAACTCCTGCATTAACAATGAAATAGATCGTCTTCTTAAATGATTGGGCTATGGCTACATTTTTAGTGTGATTTTGCTTAATCCACTTGCATATATATTCATTTTCTGTTAATAAAATAATTGCCCAATCATAAATTAGATTTTATTTTATGACACCAATTTTAGAAAATAATATGCATTTAACAGTAAAGATACCTATAGTCTAATTAATCATTGTAAGTTAGAGAAAAACAGGATTTTTGATAAATACATACGATACACTATATTTGAATTTCCCTACAAAACGTAAACAATTAATCGGTGCTAAGTTGAAATCGCCACGTCGTCACACTAATTAGGAAATAAGGCATTATCAGAGTAAAATAAAGCTCGGGTCAAGGCATTATGTAAAAATATTATGGCCATGTCAAGGCATTATTTGAAAAAAATAATGTTCGGGACAAGGCACTATGTTGAAAATGGTACGTGTTAGGAACAGCCATGAATGGAAAACAATATTTCAGTAGGTACAAAAGTATCTTAATTTGTTCCATCACATGTAGAACTTGAATTGTTTATCTTAAAAGCGAATGGGAAGCCAAGTTGTCGCTTTTACCAATATTTATGTATAGTTTAAAATTACTGTAAAATAACATAAAATGTTAATAAACAAATATCTATCACACGGTTGACTCTTAACAATATTTATGTGTGTCATTTTTTAAAAACTTACTTGAAAACCGCTTGATAAGAATGATGATTTTTTTATAAATTCGCAAAATTTTTCCGCCTTTGGAAATGAATAGCAAATCCACCGAGCTAATTAAAACCGCAACGACATAATATTGAATGTAAATAGCAATTTTAAAAAGTTGAAATGTGGGATCAGATGCGTAGAATTCCCTTCCCAAACGGTGTGTCCCGTAGAGTGCTCCAACAATTATCAACCACAAAGTTAACACCCAAATAAAAAATGTAAAATTACTTCGTGTGTACACCAAACTCATATTGTTTTTATTAAATTTGAAAGGAGTTAAGCAAAATCTGCTTGCTAATTTGAAGCATGTATCAAATGTATTTATATACAAAGATTGAACCTCTCTATCAGAATGTGACTTCATATTTATACATCTGTGATGTATTTGTCTGAGAATAATAAAATGTGTCTGTTCTTTTCTTGGTCGTAACAATTCCTGTCAATTGAAGAATTTGTTGAATTAACGGATGACGGAAATATATTACACTTTGCAATGTACAACCGATGTACCTATCTCACTTTTCTAAAATACGCATTTCCCAATAGCATAGAATTTTTGAACCTAATTTATGGCTGAGCAGGTATAATAATAACTTCTATGATATCCTTAAGTCGTATGCCTAAAGTCTACTTTTCTGAGGATTGAATAAAACTTTACAATCAATCGCTTATTTAGAGCACTACATGGATGGCTTATGAAAAGCGGTGACTGATGGTTTGCTAACTTTGATATGAAATTATGTGTGTTCTAGAATATAATTTAATTCGTGGAGAACTGTAGAAAGAAAATATAAATTATTCAATTGATGTTGATTATAGATATATGTTTATAGTATTGTTCAGTATATAATGTATACCACCGTCAAATAAGCTCATGTTATTCTATATGTAATATAAGCCATGAGCACAACGGAGAAAATTTACTTAGATATTATATGTATCTATATGTTTACAATATTTATGTATTACTATGTTTAATTCATTTTACATAGTACTAACTATAAGTACCTTTTATATGAGTATATAATAAAACTTCTGAATAGCTAGATGAATAGAAAAAATCATGTATAAAATAATAACACATTGATTTCAGTTGTAGTTAAAAATTTATTATGTCTACCCAGAAATGTTTGTG
The DNA here is from genome assembly GCA_034694085.1 of Pogonognathellus longicornis. Lineage (NCBI taxonomy): Eukaryota > Metazoa > Arthropoda > Collembola > Entomobryomorpha > Tomoceridae > Pogonognathellus > Pogonognathellus longicornis. The sequence goes on along the minus strand of JAQFYB010002083.1, from coordinate 8,954 downwards.
CCAAAAAAGGTTAAGAAAAACCTTTGAGCTATGAGCTCAAATGTTGATCACAGTCCAGATATTAGTTTTACCAACAATTATTATGTGAAGGATAAAATGTTTTTATCAAATAATTGTTGGCTTATTTAAGACGAGATTACTCTTGCTGGGAATGAGTTGCCTAAAAACTAATCAGAACTGCAATACATAACGTTATTTAGCTGATCAAGCAATAACTTAAGTACCTGTATTTTGAAAATACACATAAGTAAACTGTTTTACACTTTTTAAATTTTCAAATACTTTATTCCCTCTAATGAATGCCCTTAATACATTGAAGCACTCTTTAAATCACTTTAGTTGAATGAATTTGTAGATAGTGTAATATACACAACATCATAGTGTATGTATTGCCGTAGGAGTAGTATTTACAGAGATATTGCAAACAATTTACAAAGTATTCCGGACAGTCACCTGATATACAGCTAGACTATTTATCTGTAGTACCCATCTGCAACATACATTTCTAGGTATAAAGTATTTAAAAAGTAATTTACTAGACAAGAGTTTTTGTATAGTTTTATTTTCTTGAAACAAAAACAAATCAAACTCACTGACCGATAAAATCTTCAATAATATCACTTTTGTATGTCGGAGGGGAGTTGAAGTTTCGCTCAAAGAAAACTGGGCTCATTCTAATTTTCTTTTCGTTGACAAACTCAATTGGCTGAGTCGCTTCATTGCCACTCCAATCTAACATGATCAAAAGTCTCATATTACCTATAAAATTGTCACCAACAAGTTTTTTCTTTTCATAATTCAAATTTGAGCCCACATGGATTTCAAATTCCCCAATCAGAAGTACTCGGGCGTAAGCTAAAATGAGTCATTGAATACCAAGAAATTACACTCATATTAATTTTACAGTAGCCAGAATAAATGGAACCATGGAAAATTACATATTATATTTGCTACAGACACAATGAACGTCTCAATGTGCCCAAGCATAGGAACATAGAAAAACGAACATGTTAGAGTAAACGAATGCTCTTCTACTTTACTCTAACTTGAGCTTTTCCTGTAAGATACCAATACATACCAAGATACCTATGCATACTGGTACGTAGATTGCGTTGCATTGAAATTTTTTGCCTATAATATAGCCCTTGCAATGTTTATTGCTATTTGCAATTGCAAACCTGCATTTAATGTATTAACTACCTCGGTTGGACTAGTGCAGCAAAAAATATTCGGACCGTTGTGTAGTTCATAGTTCTTTTGTAGGTGTATAATTCTATACAAGGCACATTGAGATTTTGGTTCACTTTATATTCTTGGGGTATGATATTTTTATAAACAGTAATTAGATAGTAGACTGGCATGTGTATTACCTACATATCATAATCTTAGTAAAACGGATATAGAAAAATGGGGGAGACATTTAGGATGATGTGAGACACCCTAAAAGGTTTAGGGTATCTTGGGACACTTATTGGAGCGTCTGGAGACACACTTTGAGGTGTCCTGAGACACATTTTGGTATGTCTTGACAGACTTTTTGGGGTATCTTGAGAAACTTGTTTGAGTGTCTTGACAGACTTTTTGGGGTATCTTGAGACACTTGTTTGGGTGTCTTGAGACATCTTTTGGGGTAACTTGAGGCAAGTTTTGTTATCCTTCTATTCATTTCCTTGCCCATGGGGCAAATTGTTGGAATTGCCCTAATTGTTGTAACGATTGTTGACATGTATCCAGATCCCAGATCCTGCAATCAAAACTAATGGCGTAACACCTTTAACATCTTTAAACAAAATAATATTACTGGTTCGGCCATATGCTCATTTTGAAAAATAGCATGAGCCCAAAGGATGTGTTTCTCTAAAATGTTTGATAAAGAGATTGCGTTTTCCATTAATTTATGCCAGTTGTCGTTAGATTAAGTTAAAATTTGTGTTACTTTATTTCTAAGGTTTTGATTTAGCGGAATAAATGTGACTCGAGTTAGTCAAACTCAACAAAGCATATTTATAACTTTTCTTAAATATACAAAATTAAGACCAGCGTGCTTAAAGTTGCTTCATATGTATCAAATACGTGTTTATATTTAACTGCAATCAGAGGACCATAACGAATACCAAAAGGCCGCATGCAGGTAGTTTCTTTATGAAATATTTCTGATGGTGGCAGCGTTCTTTGAATATGCAGCAGGGCCTCGTTTGAATTTACGAAAACATAAGCAGCCCCATATAACATTAGAGTCAGAGTACATAAAACTGCTATGGATAAAGCGGAATTCATTGCATAATATGCAAAAAGAGATGGTACATTTACTGGGTGAGAGCGTATACACCCATGAATCCCAAATACTATATAGCAAATACTAACTGCTTCGATGAATGGTAGGATTACGTCTAAAATGCTGTCATTGAAATTTATATTTAAAATACGCAGATTTCTGAAAATCGTCATTTTGGTCTTCTTGTCCAGTTTTTTACTGCAAGAACAAATAAATACATTTATAAAATACCAAATAATGAAAAAATAACCATTCTAATACATACAAACATGTGGCAGAGATTTTAGAATTTAGTTTTATTTTTGTTCTTTTCTCACCCACTTAAGGAGGCTTTGGAGGACGGAATCTATAATTATATAGCATACAGCTTTATAATGGACTATCATGATTTCGTTTTTTACAAAATCCAATATCACTTAACCAGAAACTCGTTTATGAAATTAAGATCATATAGTTTGTGAAGTTAATGTTGCTCTACAATAATGTACTTTCTAAATTTAAAAAAATCGTAAAATATAGAAGAAGAAAATTTTTCAAAATTTCAAAAATTTGCTTCTTCTATACTTTACGACTTTTTTAAAATTGGAAAGTACATTATTGTAGAGCAGCATTAACTTTACAAACTCAAGGATCTTAATTTCATTAACAAGTATCCGGCTAATAGAGATTTGATTTGTTATTGCTTTTCTGGCAATATTAACGGTCATACTCCAAAGCCTCCTTAAAATTCGAAATTTACAATTTTGAGAAATCAATCTGCAGAGCTAATTTTAGAGAATATCTGATCATATTTTGAAACTCATACAACCTCGCGTTGTTTTTTACTAGAGTAAACAAAGATTTTACTGGCTAAAACTTTGAAAGTGAGATTTTTCCCTAATTGGCGAGGTAATTACTTTCAGGTAATTACTATACTAATTACAATTAGTGCCTACGATAATCTTACAAAAGAAAAATAACAGAATTATTACCCAATTTTGATAAAAATGTATATACTATGTAAAGTGATCGAGATATTCTGCAATATGCAGTATTATCAAAGATGGACGTTGCATCGTCTGTAAGCTAGAGAAAGAGTAACCCATGCATCTCGGTGGCGGATTAGTCATATAACCCGTGCATCGTCATGGCCAGTGGCGTGTTGTGCATCGTAAGGGTAAGCGACGCGTTGAGAATCGTAAAGGTAAGTTACGGTTTGTACATCGTCAATGTGGGTGACGGATTGTACATCGTCTTTAACAGTGGAGGGTTTAAGAAAGGCTCAGGAAAAATTACTTTCAGCATCGTGTGCATGACTAACCCTCAAAATTTCATTGGATTCGGTAACAACCAATTTTATGCATTTTAATGGAATATTTGAAAGTTCCACTGGCCTTTCGTAACTCAGTGAAAAGTTCGAAATTTAACACTCACAAATTCGGATGAAATTTTGTTAGTTTTTCAGATTTTATTTTTCTTTCATAAAAAACCGCTCTAAATCGGTTCCTTTTTCAACATTTGTATTTAAAGTCGCCATAAAACACGCAAATCGATGGCTTAATCTTGAAACAACGTATCTTAATTTCCAACTGGAACGGTCGATAACGTATCTTCGTTTTCAGTTGGAACGGTTAACCACGTATGTCGTTTTCGAACTGAAATGGTTATCCACGTATCTCGTTTTCCTACTGGAACGGTTAACAAAGTAACTCGATTTTTGACTAAAAGCTGTTTTTCATCTCATTCGAAAGAGCGCATCAAACTACATGCATAGTGAAATTTTTACATCCTTACACCTTGTGGATCACCTCCAAGTTAAAATTGAATTATATGTTAATATTATGGTATCTTGCAAATATTATTACATCATAAATTTTACTTTAATCTATTTGATATGTGCAAATCAGTTTCAACTGTGATGCAAATACGCTGCCTTAAATATTGTCCATTAGGTTTATTGACATAATTTACTCATATGAAAGGTCAAAAGGAATTATGAAAGCTTTTTAGAGTTTTTAGCGTTTCCTGAACATTTAGTAATTTTCAAATACGTTGTTTGCCGTTCCAGTAGGAAAACGAGATACGTGGATAACCATTTCAGTTAGAATACGAGATACGTGTTTAACCATTTCAATTCGAAAACGACAAACGTGGTTAACCGTTCCAACTGAAAATGAAGATACGTTATCAACCGTTCCAGTTGGAAATTAAGATACGTTGTTTTAAGATTAAGCCATCGAAATGTGAAAATATAAATATCAATAAGTTGTGACAAAACAATCAACTAAAATCGAAATTTATTCTAATCCAGAAGCTGAAGCCAAGCTTTAAAATCTAATTGTAAGCTCTAGGTAGGAGCAAGGATGATTTGAGTTGGGAATATATGAAATTTGTTCAGCACATTAAGCTCTCCACTACCTAATCTTAGCGAGTGTCTGTTAAGGGGTAGCGCACACCTTTTCTAAGGATGAAAACGAGGTTACAGGTCAATGTACACTAAAATGGTTTTTAGTATAACAAACTAGACACTTGAAAGCCCAAATTTGAAATTTCTAAATTATACTGTTCGAAATTCCAATTTTTGTCGAGTGAGGAATTACATGGTGGACGCAGTTTTTTAATTTTTATTCATAAAGGGAAGAATAAAATTCCAAAAACTCGCCTCATGTACGATGCAGAATTTTTTTCTCTATTTTATGACTGGGTTTATAATTTTCGAAAAGGTTTGGAAACTATCGATCTCATTTCGAATTTGATTTCCCTATCTAAATACATAGAAAGAATAAGTGATGCAGAATTCCAAGGATAGGAAATAACAGCAGGAAGATGTTCATACTTTCCGTGTATTCTATCGTACAAGCTATTTCTTCATTATTGAAGTGATTAGAACTTTCCAACACCTGTAAACCGACCTTCCTCTCCGCTCTTCCTTCAATTTAGTCGCAGTATTTACGCTCCAAGTGTGCGCTCCCCCTTAAACGTTGTTGCAATGAACCTTAGCCAATCGCTTTATATTTGTAACACTGTCTCATTTAACACTAGGCTCCATACACACGCTCAGTTTCTTTGTTTGCATGAAAGCCGATTTGATTTGAATGGTCTGTGATAGGATGCATATGCCGAGTCAATGTATAATTGAATGATCTTTCCAATTATGGCATATGACATTACTTCCGGAATGTGAATTGACGGACGAACAAACAGACAAATTAACTGTGAAACTGAAAGCTATAAAGCACCCCCGATTCTCTCCAATACTTAACACGTTACCTTGCTATCATTGCAGATAGTTGAAATGAGGTTGTTGAAATGTAGAAAAGTATGAAACATACAATGAAAGAGCCAGCCACCAGACCAGTACTAAACGAAATAGCAAGTTGTGTAATATGGAGTAGGGCACATGAAAATTTTATTATTGCTGGAGTCTCAAAGAACCAAAAATCCAAAATATTATAATGTCCACGAATGTATACTCCTGCGGGTATAAATAAAAATGTTAAAGATACAACCAACGGAGTGAACCATTTAAGAACTAGAAACTCAACTTGCTTTTGACGATTATGATTTTTCCTTCCATTTGTTTTCATAACATCTAAATATAAAAATATTTTCATTTCATTGAATTTTTTCGAATTTAACATTCTTTGTATATTATTTTTATTTACTTTTGAATAGACTTCGATTATGTGTAAGATAATTGAACACAGCGATGATTTCTTCAGTTTTCAAATCAAAATTGACTAAAATCAGAAAGAAAATTTTGTGATAGAGCAAAACAAAATAAGTGTACATAGATTCCAGACTTCGCTGATCAGTAGTACGAATCTCATGAATGAACACCACTACTTCGTAGCACATCATTACAAAATGCCAAATTGTGACTCTCCTTAGTTTGAATTTAGTTTTTGGAACGGAAAATCCCAGTGTCCTTTCAAATTTGTTCCAAGTGAAAGGTAAAAACCCTAATGCCTTCACAAGGTTTATGTAAAACCCAAAGTAATCTACTGGCAGTTCAAAATTTAGTCGTTGACATGCTTCTTGATATATATTCCTGATTTGAAAATTCATTGTAAAAACGAAACCAATGTAATATAATGTGCAATCGCTCAGTTTTGGTTTGACAAAAATAGTTGACTGATCCTTAGCTCCATTTGGGGACAACTTAAATAATATTTTTCTTATAAACAAACACCCGTGGTCATTACTTTAATTACAAAGCTTGTTAATCTAAGAGCCTTTAATTAAAAATACTTTATTCTGAAAACGGCGAAACTCATCGTAGCCTGAAAGCCAATAATTAACACAACTGATAAATCAATTTATTTCTGAACTCGGATTATGGATTATGATAATTGTTCCTCTGACATTATTTATATTAATCTATCGGTATAAGTAATGTTAGTATGCCAGTAATCGGTGAAAATTTTGGGACATTAGACCACGGTAAAGTTAGTTTAGTTATTATAATAAAATCAAAAAAATAAATAAATAGACTTCATGGTTGTAATCAGGGTTGGCATTTCCAGGAACGTAAGCATGTCTGTTGCGGGAAGTATGAATAAATACGTAAAAATATGGAAAATTCCAAAATACACCAAATACACACACTATTTACATGGAAAAAGCTGATATAAAGCATTTATGCTTTACAATATGAGATTTCAATAAACACAAAATTCAATTAGCATTCATTCTATACTCCAATATTATATTTTACTTTTCTCAATGTTGTAATTTTGTGCCCAACTTTTATACATTGATTAAATAGGATTATCCGTGTTTTTCCTTAATTTTCCGTATTTTTCCATACGGAATAAGATTTTTTCGTTCCCGTAAAATACGTATTTTTCCGTAAATGCCCGTAGTTCCATACCTCCCAGTTTTTCAACCCTCTTTGTAATATACAATATAGAAATGTGTTCCATTTATTATAATATTATAGTATCAATAACAGCTAATCCAATAAAGCAAGTGCAATTACAACATAATGCGGAAATGAATATTGATTAATAAACAATATTTTAGGTTGAAAATATATTCCACAATGTAGGCGTGCGAACCGATTGAAGTAAACTAGTCAAAGCCAAATGGCAATAAAAGTCAAAGGACATAAATGTCTAAGTCAATGGTTAATAATGACATAGGACATAGCGAATCATTTATATAAACCTATATTAACTTTTGCCTCCTTAGGAGTTCGTTAGTTTATTTGCTTATTTATCATCCATTTGTTTCAAATTTTGTCAAATGAGATTACCCAGGTAACATGTTACAGCTCCCTGTTAAATCTTGGCTTTCTACAGTATATGTTTTTGTAAGATATATTGTTACCTGAGTAGCATTATATTTGCATTTTTTCGATGACTGTTTTCGTAATATCATATTTGAGATTAGAAATTGGTCAATAATTATAAGTTAATTTAAAGTTTTAGCTGGAAAACTTGTAGCCATCACGAACACAGTGCTCAGTCAACGTATTTTTATTAATTTTTTTGAGTGACTAAACTGAAGATACAATTTACACGCACAAACAGAGGTAAATATTGTAGCCACAAAAATAATAGTTGGGTATGGTATATTATACATATTGAAAACTAAGGATTATGTAATACAGTAAGCACATTTAAAAAACAATTGAAATACTTAATAGTTATATGGGTGTTTAATACAACATTTCTATTTTTAAATTGTGGAATTTTGATTTAATGTTTTAGGTATTTAAAAAAATATTACTACGGGTCCGTTTCGAAAAATAGCATCATCCCGAAGGATGCTTTTCTCTACAAAAGCTAAATAAAGACATTGAGTTTTCCATTAATTTTAAGTCAGTTGTGGTCAGATTCAGTTAAAATTTGCGTTACTTTATTTCCAAGGCTTTGAATTAGAGAATTAAAATGTGATTCATTTTGGTCAAGTTCAGCTAAGCATATTTTCAACTTTTCTCAAATATACAAAGTTAGCACCAGCGTGCTTAAAATGGCTTCATATGAATCAAATACGTGTTTATATTTAACTGCAATCAGAGGACCATAACGAATACCAAAAGGCCGCATGCAGGTAGTTTCTTTATGCAATATTTCTGATGGGGGTAGGCTTCTTTGAATATGCAGCAATGCATCGCTTGAATTTCCAAAAATATTTGCAGCCCCATATAACGTTAGAGTCAGAGTACATAACACGGCTATGGATAAAGCGGAATTCATTGCATAATATGCAAAAAGAGATAGTACATTTACGGGGGGAGCTCGTATACACCCATTAATCCCAAATACTATATAGAATATACCAACTATTTGAATGAATGGTAGAATTAAGTCTAAAATGCTGTCATTGAAATTTACATTCAAAACACGCAGATGTCTGAAAATCTTCATTTTGGTCTTCGTGTCCAGTTTTTTACTACAAGAACAAATAAATACATTTATAAAATACCAAAAAAAAGGAAAAAATTACTAGTTTTGTATAGACATTTAAAAAATAAATATAAATATTAAAATAAACTTATATAAAGTAAATATGAATAAAGATTAGTAAAATATAATTGCATGCAGTAAATTCAATAAGAAGCAAATATATTAACACGCGCCCCCCATGAGGTTGCAAATGCAACCAAATCGACTTTTAAAGGTCACTGCTCATAAAATACACAAGCTAGATTTTTTAAACTTTTTGTATTTGTAAGTTAAAGACTTTTCTACAA
>JAQFYB010002082.1:0-27144 GCA_034694085.1 Pogonognathellus longicornis | reverse complement strand
TAGTTTCACCTCCTTTAATGTCAATCGCAACCGCAACTTTTGGTTCCCGACCTAGAAGGTCTAATTTGGAGTTACTGGTTAACATTAGTTTGGTACTAGTCTCAAGAGCTCATCGTGAGTCATAGTCATAAGAAGTGTATTATGTATTTCACTGAATGTGCGGTTCGGTAAGTAGTGTGCACTTGTAATTTCATGATAGTAAGTGCCTACTCTCAGTCATTAGCAATCCTTATAAAAACTGGAGTGAAAAATAGTTATTCGCCTAATAGTTTGATTTGCTCATGCAAGCAACCAGTAATAATTTGTTGATTCAAAATGATACTATCCCACAGTTATTCGTAGTACTGCTGTTGAGATGAGCTTTTCAAATATGATTTTATTATTAATTTATTAATTATTGTCTTTAACTAGCCTATATAATTATAGCACAGCATATTATACAAACTAAAATATAAAAGCTCACGTTTTTCATTGGCGAGGTAGCTATTGAGGTACGATGCGATATGTCGTATGATTTGTGTAGAAGTATCAGTCTTGTGAACTGCCTATTTTCATTACTAAATAACCATACAGTATTGGTGACAATGCAAGCATGTTTTTAATGCTAGACATAATAATATGTTTTTGCTAGCGCTACTAGCGCATATGGGGTAATTATATAAAAATTCTGCAATGCATTTCATTATCGTAATTCCAATCCAGTGAAGTAACCTACTTTGAGGTTTTATTCAATAATGCATAGATAATTGTTAGGTTTAAATAGTGTTATATGTATGAATTGTCCTTTTCCCCTTCGCTGTTGTCTGTTGTAAAGAAAATGTGTGTTAAATTACATAAGTATGCCTCTTGTTGAAAAAATAATATTCACTATACATGCATCGGGAAAAGTTGATGCAAGTATTTATAATTTTAATGAGTTTGTTAACTTTGTAAAAGTGGTGTATATTTAGTAATTGCTGTAGTGTAGGTAGGCATTTTCGAGCTGTATTTTTAATTAAGAAATGTTAGTATTATTGTGTAATTAAAAGGTTCGAAAGTTTACTCGTTTAAATTTAAATTGCATTAATATAATAACTTTGATAAATCAGTCTTATAATTATCGACATTATCTACAGTTTGTCGAATTTGGTTACAAATAACAATATGTTGTTTTTGTAACAAAATTATTAATCAAAATATGTCAACAAGTAAACTTGTTTGTTGGCTCTTGTAACAACCATGTTTAAATAATTTACAGAATGTTTTATATTTATGATAAATGTCACATCCCCAGAGGGCTTCAGGTGGCCACCGACCGGTAGCTAGTGGCTACCTCACCACACGGGGACATTTTCACCAACCTTTTTTGCACTAGGCGGTTCATAGTGTTTGAATCTATATACAGTGGATTGCAATGGCAATAGGGGTTTAATTAAAGTGACTCCGGTGTATAAAATGTATAGGTAGTAGTGAGTACACAATGTACATAAAGTATACTACTACACAAGACTACATAAAAAGGTATGATTGTGCATCAATGTACAATTGTGACGAACACAATGTTCCTCCCTCATGTACGCTACGTTAAAATGTTCTCTGCAGCAATTTCGCGTTCTGGTATGGGTAGTCTCTGTCGAATGCGAATAAAATATGTTCTCTGTGCTGTAGAGAACACACCAGGTTTTGTAAAGCTGTGTGTAATATAGGCATGAATTGTAGATGCTACGCTACATGCAGGTGAATGAACGTAATTTGGTTGCATGGCTGTAAGACATCATAATATTACAACTACAACACAACCATCCTACTTATCTGTACGTACAAACTATACCTTTCATGCATTTACTATGTACTATGTACCTACTAACAACTCAAAGCTCATCAGTATTATTACATTCTGTAGTACGCTTTTATAAAACTGTTTCAGCCATTAGTAACAGGGATAACAGGGAAGTTTTCTACATAGTGTAGTTTCATGTAGCTATAGCTAACTAGTAACTAACATTGCAAGCATTTATACTATGTATAATAGTAATAAAATGAGTTACCTACATATTATAAGTTAAATATACCTAGTTACTTATAGTTAAATATAGTATAGGTAGGTATGCATTTTGTTATGTATACATTGTACATATCAGCTTGTGTACTCTATATGTAAAGTCATTCCTTAATACAAATGCATAATATGAAGAATCTAGGAAAGAGAGTCACAAAGAGTGTTACAACATGCATTACCTTACAATTAGTCCACTGACTATGACTTGGGCTTAGGTATGTAGCTATAGCTAACTAACATTACAAGCATTTATCATTATACCAGAAGTAGTAAAGTAGTGGGTTTGCATCCTCATAGGCACTAATGGAAGTAATTCGTGATCGAGATACCTTAACGAAGAAAAGAGGATGGTAGTAAACCAGACTTTATGTAGGGATTTGGGATTTCCTAATATATTATATACCTGCCTTTACATACCTTCTGTTACTACCCCATCCCATCGTCTTTTAACATCAAATAGTAGTTATAAAATATGATGCTAACATAACATTGCATTAACTATAAAACGTCTCATAACTGCAATTTTACGGGTGTATGCAAGTTTTAAATCATCGTTCAGTTCAGCGTTCACCGATCATTCGTTTATGTCCGTGTATTTATGTACAATACAATATTAAACACATGTACATCTATACATCTACACTCACACAAGATTTTTAAAGATACCGTCTCGTCTAGACTGCTATGCGCATCAGAAGAAAAATTTCATACTTGATAGCTATATTCTTTTACTACTATAGTTGCAATTGATGTGTAGAATTTTTGTTGGTGAGACTTGAAAAGTTGGGTTATCTACTCATTGTCAGGTTAATAAGTTACATACCTAATCGTAAGTGGGACTGATACCTACAATTGTATTTGTATGTATTTAAAGAAGTCGTAATTTTCACAAGTTTATTAATCCTATTATGTGTGTAGGTACTATGTCTTCTCATCCAAGGGCCAGGCAGTGTACGTCAATGAAACTAGTTAGACTAACCCTAGCAAAACTGCTAAAACTGTACTCAGTTGATATTCCTTTCCTTATGGATACATTTGCTATGAAACCCAATACAGTGTAAAGTCATTTGGATTCTGTTATAGTTTGTGCTAGTTTGTCGTAGATGTAGACAACAAAGTTTGCTATATTATATCTTTATTTATTCGCTGTGAGAAGTCTGCTGTGAGAGCGTAGTATTTTACAATAGTAGCAGCCTTCAACCCCTTCCCCTTACATATTTACATCACTCTTACATACCGAAATACTCAAAAGAAGACCATAGCGTAAGTAAAGTTAGCTTAATACCTTACTATCTTCTATCGCCATTACATCACAAAACTTGAACAGAAAGTTAGTAGGAACGCAACGGTCGTGGTTAGTACCAGAAGCAGTATTTCACAGCGTTTTAGGTATCGTAACATTACTTTACTAGCTTCATTCGGAAAACGTGGACTTCCAATTAGTGACTTAAAATTTTTTAGGAATTCCGTAGTTGAGTACAAAAGTACAATACAATATAGATACACATAATAATACTATTATTTCCCATACTATTTCGTCTACTCTAACTTACCTTTCTTACTTATTGTTATTACAGTTCAAATTGCACAAATTGTCTACCTAGGTATGTAAGTAAGTTGGAATTAGTTTGTATACACTAGGCTGTGTAAAGTTTGGGAACAATAACAGTATTCGAATACGTGCAAAGTGCAAAAGTATAATGTGTTATGTGTGTACGTGCATTATTGTTAGTTATTGTACATACCTAGGACTATAGTGGTTTAAATGCAACGTAGGACAGTGCAGTGTATTGAAGGAAGCTGGGTTGTAGCCATGATAGGCATATACATAGTACCATATCTCTACAGTAATCATCAAGCATGTCGGTCGGTATTTTTTGTTTACGTCGAATCAGCAGGTTCTCTTTTAAAGTCAGTTGTGGTCTAGGATTATTAAAGCATTGCTTGTTTGACAGAAAAGCGCTGCTGATTCCCTTCTAGTAGTATCTACTCTACAGATTTCTGTGATTTCACTATTTCATGAATAGTTAAGTAGTTTAATTCAACTGTATTTCCACTCGACTCCACACACAGACCATTCAACCGCGTTTGCTGTAGCTCTTGTATTAGCATTTTACCTCTTATTGGTACCTGTGTACACTGCAATGTACTACAATGCCCTTCTTCAATCCATTCACACAGCCACTCTCTAAATTCCATTATGTGGTGGTTTTGTACAATTCATTTATTTCAGTTAAATTCTATTCACAGAGAAACTACTCTGACTAAAATGCTAAAGGAAAGGAAGGGTAGAAATAGAAATGTACAGTTATGTATTGTAGAGTTGTGTCAGTGTATTGCATAGATCTACATTGAGATTTCGTACTGTTTCATCCGTTCTTCACATCTTCCTCTCTGCCACACATTATACCAGTAGTGTGTCTAGTTTTCCACCTGTTGCAGAATAAATGTCGTTTGATTTCCCATTGATTTGACAAATCTCTTCGTTTATTTTATCCTACTGTCGTACTGTGCTAGTTACTACCCAGATTCTAAGTGTTACAGTAGAATTGTAGCTACATATGCTGTAAGTGTAAAATAACATTACACTTAAATCTAAAAAAGCATCTATTCAATTCAATGTAAGTATTGCATACACTGTAATATATACAAGCAGCAATACACTATAGTGATAGGAAGTTTTTTGTAGCAGTAGGTACTTGTATGTAAAGCATTGTTAAGTGATTGTTTGCTAAAGGGAACAACACGCGGTACTAAACCCTCATGTTTAAAACTTTTTTCGCTCAACTCTATTCTTAATTGCGTCAAGTAATTAGATTCTGAGATTCTATAGATTATAGTGAAGATTATCCTTGTGTGAGGCAGTACATACATTGTCATCATAAATTAAACTTTAAAGTAACGAGTGCGAGTGGTATGTAAACGTACATAATATTAATAAGTTTGATTATTAATACACACCTTCGTAAGGTTCTGAGAGTTCTGACTGGTTCTGTAATCTGCTTAATAATAATGAGACAGGGTATTGCAGAGCTATACAAGGATATTACATCATAGAGCATCTATAGTGCTGTGATAGTACTGCAGTGTTCCCAATATCAAATCTGTCTTCTCATTTTATCATCCTGATTTCTCTTAGTTTTATCAATATGCGGTTTATCAATTGATACCGTACCGTGTTGCGAATTGTGCGACAGACTGTGTGTTGTCGAATGGAAATAATATCATTTTAAACATTTTGGTCTATGGATTCTGGATCAAGTACAGCAAACTGAGTGGCAATTTCCATAGCGCGTAGCGTACGATAGTTCAGTGTGTTATGGGCAAGCTGTTTGCAAGATTCATTAGTATGTAGGTTAAAGGTGCGTAGACTATGTGAACTATTTCATGGTGGTATTCATCTACGGCTTTGACATTTAAGCTGCAAATGAGTATTGTAACTTTGAGAGTTCAACTCTACTCTACTCAATGTGTAAGTCATTATTAGTGAATTAGTGATTGTGATTATAATAAATATGTACATAAACCATAATTTGTTTATGTATATTATTTGGATCTGACATTGACTTTGTATAATAGACAGTTTAAATGTTGTGGTTGTGAGTTAACACTGTGACTGTGACAATAACTAACAATAATCAATACGATATATTCACGAAAACACACTTGCATAATTTGTGAATTTCGCATGTTATATTTAGTAGTTCTTTTGTTTAATAAACATCGTATGTAACTTGAACAGCTATTGTGACGTGAATGCGTGTTTCTGATTGTGATTACTTCATCTCACCCTTTCTGATTTCACGTCATCGATATCAACTTCTGAGGTGTTACAAAATGGTCTTATAACTCGGCCCTGCATCGTGGTGAATGTAAACTTGGAGCATGTAATTCTGAGTAACTAATTTCAACGTGTAAATCAGACATGGCTGCAAGAATTATTGGTACAAATTGTTTTAGATAGTCATTCGTGCATTGCATGTAATGCAAGAAACAAATGCACATAAAGTGATATTATATTTGTCAATACAACGAATCTCATTTCATTTCAGTTTGTTTTTACACTGGATATTTGTAACGTAACATAAGGAAGCAACAGAAGTTTTGTGTATTTCCATATTATATATATTCTTGAGGGTGGTGCAGATGAGATTTCGTGAATGTGAGTGACTGGAAGGTCATAGCTGTACTTCATACATCTATCAATTGAAGCAAAGATACTTCCTTGAAAAAATGAGTTCTACACCAGTAAATAGTCGTGCACCGGAACATTCGTCACAACAAAGTGAAGAACACGGTAGTAATCCCGAAGAGACTACAAAAGACGACAATGAAAATAACAATTCATTTCGACGGGATAGTACTGATTGTGTTTCACCTGATAGAATGACTGACTGTATTCACCCTCACCCGGTTCAAAAAGACGAATATTTAGACGATCCTTTACCAGATTTAGTTGGTAGTTTAAGAATTAGTGATGAGGCTGAACCAGATTTGACGAATTTCGATCAGGAGTTTGTTTTAGAAGATTTCGAATTTAACGTTTCTACTAGTGAAGATGATGACGTTTCTTCAGATTCGGATTTAGAGTTTTTTGATGTTGCCAACACTGATTCTATAAGTGGACATTCCTCCTTACCTGAAAATGAAAATGTGTCAGTAGAATTAGACCATAATTTCAGTATTAATCACGGTGATATTCCTAGTACTAGTGGTGAAGCTGTTAGTAAATTAGCGAATGTGAGATTGACAGCTAGAAGAGTAGCAGCAAGTGTAAAAGGCATGGTCGGAAAACGGAGAAACAAAATAGGCAAAGACATACGAGTTTTATATCATAATTTGGATAAACCTTATACAGCTAGAGTAAGTCCATCGCAGCATTTCAAGAAATTTTTGACACTGGGTCAAGGTGTGAACACTTGTACTTTTATTAATCTATTTTGTTTACTAATAATACTGACGATAATATGCAATTATTGATGATTCGTAGCAGCTTATGACCGGTCTCATTTAGTATAAATGTGCAATATTTCATTTTAATTTGCTGCAAGGATCGGAAATGTCCGTTATTTTCAACAAAATATATAAGTGCAGATATTTTATTAAAGCATTTTTTGTTTCAGAACCAAACGCCATCGGCGGCTCGATGAGTCAATCGAGTTCTATCAATGACCTAGGGTCACCCATCGACATGGGAATGACACGAGAGGAATTAGAAGCCGCTCGTGCAGAATGGCAGGGAGAGCTCAACCAAGTGGAAGATGAAATTCAGACCTTAAGACATGTAATAAGATTGTATATATTTTTATTAGAATGTTTTCGAACATGATTTCTTCAAACTCTTAATTTGATTGCTTGATGTATTTTCTTTGTAGGTGCTTAATTCTAAGGTGAGGAGGGCTCACGAACTTAAGCGAAAATTGGGAGTGACAGTGTGGGGAGAATTCACTACTGATATGGGCCAAGGAATCAAAAACGTCCGAGAATCTAATGCGTAAGTTACGCTTGTTTTTATTTGCAGTAAATGATTATAAAACGTACAATAGCTCACGTTTCATGCATTACTTTCTACGTATTCCATGATTTCTTGTCTGTAGATTTTATTTTATGATTTCATGCAACTAGTCCACAATTCACTTAAAAGCTTAAAGTTTGACGATTTCGTAGGTACAAATACTTTCTCATTGATCGAGACAGCTTATTAATTCTTGGAAACTCTTAGATGTAGAATGTAAAATATTGCTACCGGAGTAGGTATTTTTATTATAAAAAATCGAGCAAATATTATTTAAAAATTAAATGATTGTGGCGAAAAGTTTTATTTTTGTACGCTTTAGTAAAAACTATCAAGTCAATACTGGTTTGTATGGGGTATTATTCGTTTGCACATTTTGTAGAACATAATTTGTAAAATTGATGTAATATGTAATGTATGTAGATATAGGAATTGTACTATTTTAGGCTCCTGTAATGTAGAGTATCTATGGATTAGATCAATTTAGGTCGTAATGTATCTGCTTTCCTTACTTGTATGATTTATTTGTTTAAATGGCCATTTCGTGTCTGCCTGCTGTATGGTTCCTACCGTTCACTTCCTCAATTTTGATTTTCTCATTATGAAATGAATGACTCTGTGATGCACTTAATGTTATCGCTGATGCACGACCGCACGTTGAATGGTGAAGGGTTCAGAAAATTGAAGAGACCTTCACTACCGTCCAATCTGCAGTCACAAGTGCACCCTTGTAAGTATACACATTATTATTTTTATATCTTTAACTGTTTAAGTTTAAGCTTGTTATGTATCCCTTATAACTTTGTTAAATTGTAAGTAACGGTCTTTCTGAGTTTTGCAAAGGGCTTGTAAGTTCATGCATGTTGTTGGCTTATTGTTAGTATATAATATGTAGTCTATATAGTGCAAAATATCGGTTCACGGGTGGGTAACTTTTTAGACTCTGATGTTGTCTTTCATTATGCATTGCATTATTGTAGTTTGTTCTTTGTTTTTGATTACGGTAAAAATGCTATCCTTGTAAAAAGATCGTATCATGATGGAATCAAGTTTAAGTTAATGGTTAAAGTGTTTAAACAAGAGTTATATTTATTAGTAACTTCACAACACATTTCTAAATTGTCATTAATACGTGTTGAAAAACAAAACTATATATTGAGATGGCAAGATAGAGTAACTGCATCCGCCCTATTTACCATAATATTCTGATTCTGAGTAGTAAATAATATTATTTACTACAACATAATTAATGGATCCAAATTAACAACAACATTTATAGTACAGATATTTGTATTAATTTCATTTTATGTAACGCAGCGCTATTAATAATGTCTAACTAAATAGGTCTATCGATTGCTTGGCTGTCAGAGCAAGTATTATTAGTACTGGTTAGAGAAAACAAGTACGAATTGTGTGATGCACCTACATTTATGTGGTTTTATACGCTAATGTTGTTTTATGTTTTATGTTGAACAAAGTGAAATGTTTAACTTTATGTATTATGATTGCTTGCATCAGCTTGATGACATTATTACTCCAGTGCAATGCAATGTATTTTCCAAGTGGTCTAACTTGATCTGCACAGCAGATTCAAAAAATATAGAAGTAAATGTCTACAAGAACAATTGTTCATCTCGTTCAAATCGATTAAAATACAAATACATAGTAAAACAGTTTTTTTAAAGCTTTGTCATGAGCCCCTTTAATGGCATTTGATAAGTGTTAAGTTAGACTAATTTAAGTACTGGGTAAATATAGATTTTTACATGACTGTTATATACAGGGTTCTATACAGATATGCTATAAGCAGACAATGGATTTAATTATATTTATCAATCTCTGTGTCATCTGATGTACTGTATGTTAGTCTGCTTGAAAATTAAATTAAAAGGAAAGATTTTCAAATAATCGTTTGAACTGAGACAGTATAAAGAAGAGTTGGGATCAGTAAAGAAAAGTGAATAGACAGCTTAGGACACAATTCGTAAATTGCAATTCGAAGCATTACTGTGTAGACTGGTAAAAGATGTGAAACAGAGATTCAGTTGGAAGAACTTAAAGTGTTCAAAGCATCAGCATGGCTATGGTTTTATGTTTTCTATTCGTCAAAAGTCATAAACCAATGTACTTACTGTTAGTACCAATATTATTACTTGGTCTATGAAGGAAGTAAAGACTACAAATAGGATTTTGTAAACAGCTGCCTTTAGCAATAGGTCATGCGGACAGATATTTACCTTAATATGAAGCGTAAAAGGAAAGGGTGTGTAGTAACGTATTACAAGCTATCCAAAAATTTAGTTAAATCTTGTCAGGTACAAGAACATATTAAATGTGTATAGCTTACTGTATTTTATCCTTTTTAGAGTTGCGTTTTATCTCTAAAACAAATACCGGTATAGGTGGATGCACCTCGGTTGTAGATATTCTTAATAAGTCGTAGTTCAAAATAAATGATGGTTTAATGTGTTTAGCCAGTCCCTTAGATTCAACAGAAATGAGGTTCACACGCAGTATGCTACAAGTATAACAACGTTTAGGCTGTATAGGAACTCGTATTAATGCATCAGAATTCTGTTTCATAGTTATTGTGTTTCTCTACCTCAGGCCATCTAATGAAAAATAATGTACCTCAGACCTCAGTATTAAATTGGCAGGAATTCCTAAGGGCAACTACTGTTGTTGAAGTACGCACTTGTAATTTCGAATGCTCGTCGGTCTGGGTTTGAAATTATAATCCAAGTTGAATCTGAGGCTGTTCCATTTCCAGTTTAACCCAAGCCATTACATAGTTTTGCTATCGGAGTATTCTTTCTCTTTTATGTGAAGCCTATGGGCTTTACGACTCTCCAGACGCTATTTTACTCATGTCTTCATGGTTTGGTTGGATGGAGAGTTGTAGTTTCGTTATGACTTGCCTGTTGCATACACACACTACAACCGAGTCGACTTCTGCTGCACTAAACGAAATGACAATACCAAATAGGAAAAGAGAAAATTCGCAAATGTAATCTAGATAATGTATAATCAAGGTCTGAAATCTAGGTACATTATTTATTACCATACGGAAATAATTTTATCACCTCAATCTTTACGCTTACATTGTTTTAATCATAAATTGCTGATGTTAGCGGTTTTATTGCATAAGTGGTGCTGATTTGTGCACAAAGTGCACATACTATGTGCTATTATATATCTTTTAGGATTTCAGAATATTAGCTGGCATGTAGACAGCTTCAGACTGAGAAATCGTTAGCGTGTAGGGTAAGCCTAACCTTGCTCTGCTTTGTTCACCCATCATAAAGAATTCAATTATTATTATTTTATTATTGGTATATGCTATGTTTCAGTCATGTGTTGGGTACAGTGCAGACGCTGCAGATATGTCAATGTCAATTATACATATTTTGCCATATGTTTCATTATACGAATTGTAAGGAAATGATGTATAATTTACTATTTAAATACTACACGTTTTTATTCATTTTGTATGAAGGCACTCTGTCGATCTCCAATATGAGAAACATTTGCCTTCTCCTTTCAAGATTAGGCATTCCTATTGTAAGAAATGGTTGAGTACAAGTCATGGTACCTAGTTATTATATGTATTGTCTTTTGTAACAGAATACTTATAATAATTTTATATCACAATTTCATCATTACAATAGAGTGCACAGGCTTTGTAGTTACCAAACCTAACGAACCTCTCGTATAAACTCTGAGTCGATTGTATGGATGTGAAGGAGAATAGTTTGCGTTGCCAACTGCGAGGTTCCCGGAGTTGATGAAGATCCTACACAAAAGAAACTAATTGCTGTTGCTGAGCATAAAATTTTGATGGTTGTTCCTGTAGTTCTACTTGGTTCTACCCAGAAGAGTCTAGGTAGTTTAGAAAAAACATAGCTCATGTCAGTTATTCGAGGGCATAGAGCATACAATCATGCCAGCAATTCTGTTTCATTTGTCTAAGGAAGGCTTTACAATTACTACTGTGTACGGGAGACAGATTCGGGCGACATTATTGCTAGTATGGATTATTAGGTAACCTGGCATGCATTTTTAAAAGTACGTAATGCCTGCTCTAGTGAGCGTTACTCTTTGTGCTAATCTTTTTCATTAAAAGACGGCTATGGTGTATACTATTAATGCTCTAATAGCAACTTGAAAGTTTTTTCATTTCCGTGTACCCTTACTTCGTAACCAACCTTTTACTTTATCTAAACTATTCTCTTTACCTATTTTTAATTAAGGTACCTATTCCCAATGAACGTTTTGATTTTGTACTCAGCCCGAGCAATCAATTAACCGAAATGAAAGAGATTAATTGCAAAAGAAAGTCTACAAGCCAAAAATTTTCAGCTTCATGTTAGAAGATTCAAAATAGCATAGTTGAACATAGCCGAGTATGACTCTGAAATTGAAAGTGGAATTGATTGAAATGATCGCTTACAAAAATTGGCTCTTGATTGGGACATTCTAATCATTAAGCTTTGCTATCTAATTAGGATTTAGCTGTCATGTAGTTTTAAGGTATTCAATATTATCTTAGACATACATTTGTGACCAAATGTAATCAATGTTTAGTAAAATATTTAGTGAAAGATTCAAGGAGTAAGGGACGAAATATTTTGGATTTTCTGATTTTCTGTTGTTCGGTATGAGCATGAATTTACAAGTATTACAAGAGATTATTGTTATTATCATATAGATAGATGCCTACATTCCATAGTATTACATTCCCTTGTTAGCATAATGGTAGCCTACCATTGGTAGGTATTATATAAGTAAAGTAAAGTTTTCTGCACTGGCTACCTGTACTTTCTTATTTATCTGTAAGCTGGCACTATTTCGCAGACATAATAAATGAAATGAAACGTCTGTTTCTATGTTATTTTTGCAAGAGAAAGGGAAGTAGTAGATTGATAAATTATTCAGAAGGAGTAGATGTATACTTAGGTCCCTGTAGAGTGCATCTTTTGAAGGAGGATCCAAAAGTGGAACCTTGAGTGAGGATTGAAGCATCTTATCTTACAATTTGTCTCGCCAAGCTCAGGAAATGAATGTGAAGAAAGCATTGTAAGTCGTAAGTTCCTGGCGAAACTTTTGTGAGCATTAGCTTATCTTTTGTTCTAAGTATACTTCTTACCTGTAGTTAAGAATGACTTCTCTGGTTGAAAACCAGAAAGTTATGTTGAATTCCAATTCGTAACAGTATAATATACCTACAGTCTATATAGGCAAAGTTGAATATATACAAATAAGAGTCTTGAAGGCACCACATAGCATGTTTGTGAATTTATGAGTCATAATTAAATAATTACGGCAGTTTAAATGAGGAAATAATACTTACTGCTATAATGCTTGATATATTATTCATCCTCTACTAACTTTTACATTGGTTTTGTAATTTTTAGCACATCGCGCATCGTAAATGTGTAGTGTTAATTGACGCTCCCTATATTGTATATTATGCATATCAGGATTGTATTAGTATAATAATATTTCAGTTTTTGCTAAGGTAAATGAATAGGTAAGTTACAAGCAAAAAATTTGAGACCGCAGTTTTTTTCACTATTTTTCATTTTTCATAAGGCAAAAGAAACCGCGGCCTTAAATTTTCTTGGTAGCCTGCGTTTAAGTCTTCCTTACACATGTGTAGTATTAGTATTATGCGGAATATGCAATTAATAATTAATGAAATACGGTCTAGTATATTAATTATAGTGAACACTGCACAAGCACAAACGCCATTAATTTGCTTGAATGTACTTCTAGGAAAGAGAATAAAAACCAATATGAAAGTAAACATGCTGAAATTCTAAGAACTGAACGTTTTGTGTGTACATAGGCTTCGCTTCTTATATGCCAAGGTGTGCTTAGAATAATGAAATAAAGTTGAATAAAACAGCGGCTGCGGCTGAATGAAGTTTACCAATATCGAATGCTGTGCAAAGTTACACTAGGTATGCAAAGAACAGCAAGCTACACCAAAGGAAAAGAATTGAGTTTAATTTGGAATTTGGCAGAGTTTTGTTAGCCTGTTGCGCAAAAATCTGTTCGTGCAGCATTTCTGGTACTGGTACACAACACAGTTGGAAGTTGTACTGTTCTGACATCTGAAAATAAAGCCGATAATATGAAAGATTCCCTCGTCTTTCACGAAACATTGCATTGCTTCGCAGTGATAAATAATTAAATAATGGTAAATACATAGTATAAGAAGTAAAATGGGACATAAATGTCTTCTCTTCGAGAAAACGAGAAAACTGAATTTAGTTATTTAATGCAATTCAGTGTTTCTTATATCATCACTAGTCTATTTTCTTTTTCTGTAGTAATCAAATCAAGCATGTAGCCTATTCAAACTTGTGTGGGTGGATGTGGGTAGTAACAAAACGTAGTGTGCTATAGGTACTGGAATTTTTTCACTTTCGTCCCTATATTATAAGGTCCCAACAACTTGGCTCGTAAAAATAATTACGCATTAAAAACTTTAGTGGGAAAGGCTCACTTTCTGTGTTAATGACCCAAAATCTTATTGAAGTTCTTCAGTGCAGATGATTACATTTTATTTTCAATTTTGGACTCATTTTTAGGTTTAGTTGATGCTTAAATATTTTAAGGTAGTATTGTTAGTTGGTATTTGGTATATGTATTATACCTAGTGAAAGTACTCAACTAAAAATAATCAGTACCACCTTTCTTATACTACAGGAATAGCCACGTGCTGAAAGAATTTTTGTACAGAAGGCACCACAATGATAATATAAGCCATGAACCCTGTAAATGCTTTCTACATAAGTGTAGTAAGTCATTAAATCGAGTTGGCTGATAATGGTTAAGAAGCTCACATTTACTATAATTGCATTTATTGTTCGTCAAATGAACAATAGCAGGAATGGGTCTTTATCGACTTAACCATTCGCGAAAATAAAGGAGTCACTAATGGGATGCTAAAAGTCTGAAAGGTTGGATAAAGCGTCTAAAATGAAAGCGAGAGAAAAGTCGATCACCATTGATTTATTTGTGCCTTTATCCGCACACAGAGTGGAGCAGACAAGTTCAAGACGTTGTTGGAGTGCGAATCGAGGAGATGGAATGCGATGTTTGTAAGGAGGCTGCATTATTGAAGAAATGAGAGTTAGCAGAGCGTGAGTGGAAAGGAAAATGCTCTGTAATTTTTGATGCAATGTTATATATTGAGTACCATACGTATTATATCTAAAGTAAAGACGGACGTATTACCAAATGCAATTCATTTCAAATACAGACTCGTCTTTTCTGTGTAATAGAAAAGTAAAAGGCATGAGTGAAAGCTAGAGATAATAAAGACACTTTAACTTTTACTGTTGTTTTTACGAGCAGAGAAAAAGAAGAAAAATTATTGTGAATTGCATTAAAAACTCTACTACACGTTTATTCCATATGCTCGTACCATGTTGTTAATTTACCGCTGTCATGAGTGAGATACATATCAAAATTCTATGGAGATTTCAAATATGTACGTTTGTATTATTTCTGTACAAAATGTAACATTAGGTCGTTACCAATCGTATTATCTTGGTTGTTGTCAAGCTTTAAGGGGTTTGGTAAATTGTATTCGACGAAGAGATGTGAGCGCGCAAAGACATGGAAATGTGTCCGAAATCCGTGACTCGCAGAGTTAGTTGAAGCGTCTCTCTTTTCTGCTGTGTGTATAGCAACATTCTATTTTCCCCTAACTCAACATTATGTGACGAATGGAGTCGAGCGAATGAGAATGCTCTGGGGAGAGAAATGAAACGGATTTAGATTTTGTATAACGGAGAAGAGCGAAAAAAGTTGGGATGATGGAATAAAACAACGAGGTAATGTAACGTAATAGTCACTACACATCAGTGAGGGAAAATCTTCCGTCCTTCCCTCGTACTGTACTTTTAGATTTAAATGCAAACATGACTAAAAACTTTTCTCTATGTAATTTCACCGTATCTTGCATTTTATTACCAGGTCTATCTACTTTGGCTTTGGCAAAACAAGGTATGTATTTTGTTTGATAGTTTTCGTAGCGTGTAGACGAGTATGAGTATGTCTTGTATGTAGGAATATCGTATTTCTGGCAAGAAGTTTAATACCTATCTAAATATATTCGTCACATTTATTATAGTTATGTTATGCAGATCCACATGCCGTGCCGTAACATAATGCATAGAATGACTATCTTGTATTACACTTGTCGTTAACGAAACCTTACTTTTACTACTATTAAATCCCCCCGTCGTCGTTCTATAGGTGTGTGTACAAATTATAAGTACCAAAATGAAAGACAAAGCTCTGTACTTTCACCAGCTGCGATGAAAGTGTCATCTTACATCCTTGTGTTCGTAAACAGTAAACCAACACACAAGTGTTGATTCTGCTTAGCCAGATTTGTGTATAGCACAAGACTAAGAGCCTCTTCAACACTTAAGTGACAACCATGGAATATTAGAATGCAAGATAAAATCATAATGCCTACATAACGCTTACCTCGCTATTTCTTGTGTATAAATACACAGGAAACCGCACGAAACGTATCAAGTTTGACATTTTCTCCCACTTTTATTTGCGCTGTAAGAAAATATTCTTGAAGGTTTTCCGCGAGTGTATGGTAGAAAGGTTGATCTAGTGCATGAAATGAGTCGACTTGTGTTTGTGTAGGTGGGAAGAAGGTTTGTTTAAGTTGTGCTTGGGGTTGGGTAATACTTTATCGGGTTTCTTCTGTTGTGTGTACCTTTCAAATTATGTGTCCACTCAAAAGACTGTTGAGCTAAACATTTCCGTTTGTTCAGTTCAGACTTCGCACGAACATATCTGTAGGATGTATGGGAGGATAGAAATGGTAATGGTAATTACGTCTACCTACCTATGTAGTATGTAGTACACTTTCATATACGTATACACCATTGAAAAGAGAAACTCTTATTTAGACCTCAGAACCGATAGTTATAGCACCTATAAGAGTTTCTCCATCCGTCTTTTTTTCTGGTCACGGCTATGACGCAACACATCTCATGACATGTGGATTCTCCTGGGATTTTCGATTGTAATCTAATTTATCGGTCAGTAGTCTTGTCAATACCATACAGATACAGTGTGGATGGATGTACGTATACGACATATTCTGTTTAAATGTCTCTACTAAATAATGTATCCATCTATCCATGGGAGGTAAGAGGTAACGATTTTCTACAAAATATCAAAGAGAAAATATAAGAGCATGAAAGATGATTCTTAGAATACCCACTTAAAAATGTCTTTATGAATTTCAAACTTATTTCATTTTGCTTGTGTTGGATGAGATGGAAAAGAAAAGCATGTGAACTTTCATGTTTTTACTGTGGGTGAAACTTACGACATTAATATTCCACGTGTGTCACTTTCATTTATTTCAGTATGTTTGGAATTGAGACTGAAGCACGGGAGTGAGTGAGTGATGTATAAGAATATAAATATTTTTCTTATACTTGAGGTAGAAAATGTTTAGTTCAGCTGACAAATAATTTATGTATGTTGGTGTCAGTTTTTAAGAAAAAAGTCACCTTTCCTTTGATGCAAACAATTATTTAGTTTGATATAAAAGAGTGTTGTTGGTTGTGTTGGACATAAAATAACATAATAATAGTAAATTGTAAAGACTAAAGACTGCCCTTCAGCATCAACGGCATTACTAACATGGGAAGAGAATAGAAATTGAGTTGAGACTCGGGACTTGAATATAAAATTCTTAGAGGAGTGTAGCTTTCTTTATCAAAGTAAATATTATGCGAGACAGACAGAGAAGAGGAGTAAAAATGAGAAAACTCATTTGATGGTAGTGAGTAGTGAAGCGTGTATAAGTTGGTTGAGAGTTGAATTTAGAGTTGAAGACTCTAGAGTCGACTTCATTTCTCTTTGACGTTAGATGCTTCATTTGAGTCTGTGAAGAAAAAAGCCGAAAGCATAGATTGAATCTAGATAGCTGTCCATATTAACGTTCTTTGTTCACTCAAAGTAGAAAAGACAGACAGACACACTCACTCACACAACACGACCAAGAACAGAACACTATACTCTCACTCCGTATTACACAGCATTATTGTCTAATGTAAAGTACATGGTCCATACTGAGGCGAGGTGCAGATATTATGGTTAGCTTAAACTACTGTCATTGCATACTTCGACTTACATCCTTAACGGCACATAGGTACATATACATAAAGCTACACAGCCGTGTCATAGTGACTGACTAGTAGATCTATGTAGTAATAGCACCAGAAAAATGTATTACTACTACCCGATGCGATATAGATGCCCTGGTGAAATAAAGTGAAATGACTATGAAGTAAGAACATCATCTCATCCAACTGTGTTCTAAAAAGAAAATATTTGAGCGATGCAAGAAACATCTATATGATGAAGGCATGAGATTCTGTGTGAAGTGAAGTTTCAATGGTGTGTGGTGTGTGCTATGACGCTGATGCTGGTTGTGTGTAGCCAAACAGTGAAAGCAGCGTGGCTATTACTTATAATACGTACTTAGTCCTAACTTTAATACGTTTATATTATATGAACCTACCTTCCTTTTACTTTTACTCACACACATCCCAATGAGAAATTGAATAGATGGGATATGGCAAACATTAGAAGTAGAAGCAGCAGACATAGTAGAGTGTGTTGTGGTGGTGGTGGGATCGATACTACGCTGGCGTGTTCTCTTTTTCTCAAATTTCAGTAGCTACTCTGTGTGTCTTTCCCTGTTGTTGGAAGTGCAATAGGTTTCGGATAGAATTGCTGGCCCTGTGTGCTACTAAAACGACTGACTCGACTACGACTAGTGTGTTCCTGTACAAATCCTAATGTTATGTTGTAGCTCTAACATTTGGGGAAAGTACGGGGAAACTACTTGTAGTACCTACAACATAAAGAAGGATAAGCAATGAAAAGTTCCTTTGGTTTTTTCATTGCTGCCATCGTCACGTAGTTTCTGATATTATATACTTTATATCTTGCTTTCATTCTTTTCGTATGTTTGTGTGTATTTCATGTCCCTTCTATTATTATAGACGCTAGTGTCAAAAGAAGACTTCACCTCACACGGAGGACACTTATTTACGTTTGTATGATATGATGTAGGGTTTGTGCTTGAAAATATAGAGAATCTCTTCTTCCTCACGGAGATATATGGGGAAAGATATATTTGAGTCAGATAGAGTATGTTACGTACAAGGTACGCGTAGAGTCTACTCTTTACACTAGCTACCTTTCTTTCGTTGGAACCTTGTTCTGATCTGACTCTGGTGTTTTGGCGGTGGTTGCGTTATTGCGTTGCGTTCGTGGGGCATGCTGTTGGCTGTGTATTTTCCTTGCTTTTTCTTTCCATCTCTCTCTCTCGCTCTCTTCTACATACTACTAGGACTTTTAGTCATAATACGAATTCGTTTGCTATTCTCATTGCTTTGGAAGAACAAGAGTGGACTTCAACAAGTTTGAGTCGTCTGTTTTTGCTTCTTGTTCTACTACTACAATACCAAACTCTAGTAGTCTCATTTTTACCCCGAGCGTTTGTATTCCGTCTGGGACTTGTAGTAGTCTCTTTCTAGCTGTCTTTCGTCTTATTGTACCATTTCATATGTCTGTATCCTTTGTATGAGATATAAAACCCTGTCAACTGAGGTGGATTGAGGTATTTCTTTGTGATCTCACTGTCTGTACTAGTATATACAAGGACTATTGCAATATACAACAAATCTAGAGAAATTTCTATTTACTGAGTTGTTTCTAGCTGGTGGCTTAAGGTTGAGAGTTTTATAAACACTGGGAGACTGCACACAGTTAAATCGTGTCATTGTGTCTTATAATCAATCTAAGGTGTTGAAAAGGAAAGAAAGGATTAGTTCCCGTGTCTGACTGCATCACATTCGGCTGGAGTTTTGTGGATCAAGAAAAGTGGAAGAAAGAAGGGGGAAAATAGTTATATCTCTGTCTTGTTTGAAGGAAACGGCCCTCAAATCCTTCGACGTAATCCTTCATGTGTGAATATTGAGGCAGTCAAGGAAATCCGCCTGACTCACGGATATTATTATATCTATTTATATTGCTTTCCTTTCTCTGAAAAGACACATTCTACTAACACCACTACTGCACTGACTACTGCGATAAAAATTCTTTTCAATTGAAACTTTCTATTCATTTTTGTCGTATTTCACTTATCCTTAAGGCTCAAAGAATATTACAGAAATATTATACCGAATTCAAAGCGCACAACTACTTTCATCAACTAACAGCAGCCATGGATGTCGCCAAAGATGTGTAAGCATTCAAAGCAATATCTATCGCCATATTTTAAGTATTTATGTTTGTATGGCTTTTCAAATTGCCTTTAGGTATTGCAGTAATAATATTTTTGCTTTTGAAGTTGGAAATTCTTACGCGTATCTCTATGTGTACAGTATATAGATATGTATATTTGCTAACAGTATTTAGGCATTAGGTAAATAATATCTCATAAATGCCATTGTAATATTAGGTATATATACCTACTATAATTTATATTTTTATATATATGTAGGTGTAAGAGCTTCCACTGTCGCCAGTGTATGGTCATTAAAATAATCTATAGGTTTTAATTTAATCTATGGGCAATATGCATTACTATTGTCATGTTTTCTCTGAGAGAGGGATTCAAAAAGTGTAAAACTCGAACATTAATAGTGTGGTAAATGGCTAATGAAGACAGCGTAAAGTTTGGTAGTTTTATTATCGTTGCTGTAAGTTAAATGTGTACTTATCATTTAATCTGTTGCTTATTCTTTAATAGATGAAGGAAATAAAATTAAGAAGCTGATATTTGCCAAAGAACATTACGAAAGCTTTGAAAATGTTACATAAGTACCTACTACCTACCTATTTTACAGACCTTCATAAGCATTTAAACGTGTTCAGAATTAGACTTGTAACTGGATGTTCAAAATAGTGTAAGAGTGTAACAGAACAGAAAGAGTTAAGTTGGCTTATGTTAGTCTGGGGAGATACAGAAACAATTTCAGAAGTACAATCCCGCAAGTGACGTGGTAAGCTAAACCCGAGATTATCTTCGGAAATTTATTAGGTCTAAGCAGAGCAGAGACACATGTGATTTCTTGCCATATTGGATTTGATTGTGGTGTAAGTGGTAAGGGTAGGTTTAGATGTGGTGTGTGCTATTCACTTTGTCTCTCGGAGGACTGGGATGGATGGTACGGATAGAAATGAGAATGGAATAGTGTGGGTGGAATGAGAATGGAGAGAGAGACGGAGCTAAAAGGGCTGCACTTTCCTTGAATGAATTGAATGAGTGTCTTTGAGCAGAACCTAGCTGAGAGATACGTAGAAAAACACTACTTTCTGAAAATAATGAGATTTTGACAGGTTGCAAGATTCTAACCCTCGAGAGATAGACAGGCTGTTGGATTGCATTTTTAGTGTAGCACACAACTCACTCATTTGATACAATGAAAGTTCAAATCTGACGAGAAAGTAACTGTCTGTGTGACTAGAATCTCAACATTTCTCTGACTTTCGTGTGAGCTCTCACTGTACTTTTGCTTTTCCAGACTTGTTATGAAAGTTCAATTTTGAAGTTGTAAGCTATTGGCAACTTTGAAGCATCTTCACACATCTTATGCTGTGGAAGAGTTGAAGAAACGGCCGTAGACATTCTACTTTCCATTATTTTTTGAAGGGAGAAAAACACGTTTTCTTTATTGAGAAAGTAATATTCTCCATTTTAGAACATACTGTTTGATCTAGTGGAAGAAATTGTGCAAAGGTACCTACTTCTTAGCTTTTAATACACTTTCTACATAAAATGTTTTGTTAGAACGTGAAATGTTGTGAAAGTTACGATATTGGGAAAAAAATATTATGTAAATATAAACTAAGTTTCTTGGTTGTTTAATAACGGCACATGAAATGAAGTACTTCATAAAACAAGTGGCAGTTTCATTCAAAGATAAGTAAAATGAAAATGTGCTGGTAGATAAAGGCTGATATTTGCTAACAATAACAATATTTTATGGTATTCTTTTGATGGCTAAAGTTTACCTGTGAAGTTTTCTGTTGTGGAATTAAATTCTTTAAACAAGAAATAAATGTAGGAAACAAATTGTACACAGAATAATACAACTCATGTACAATACAGTGTATTGATAATAGGGAAAGCAAGCTTTATTTTATTTGATGACAATGCAATGACAAATAAATCTTCCTTTCCCAACGTTGCAAGTTATACCTATTTAAGTGAAGTTTATATATTTATACATTTATTGGGTCTCTTCAAATGCTGGTTAAATCCGGGTAACGGGTTAATAATCTGTTAAAAAGTTAGCACATTAAAGAAAGACACGTTAAAGGTTAAACGACGAATAAAGGCGCGAAAGTCAAATCTCCAACTCCAATACACGAGAGTGTGATTACACTGTGGTTAAGAATTGAAGCTAAATTTTATCAGAAATCACCAAGCAGCATTTCTGGGTCGTTCAAATGCACAATAAATGCATAACTCGAAGAAATATGACAGATTTTACATGGGAGCATTTGAAGAGACCCAATGTTCTAATGACAACTATCGGTAGTTATAATATGAGTTGTATCGCATATCTATGCTTTTATTTGCAATAATTGCATTGTTTAGGTGGTATGTGATTCGTTGACAGTTACATTATAATAAACTGCTTAAATACATCTTCGGAGGAGTATTGCTACAATTTTAGGCTACATTCTCGTGTCATACGATAGGCTATAAATGTATTTAGGGTGAATGAAACGCTGAAGTTCGTCAAGGACAAATTACGTTTGTAGTGGTTAAGATGGAATGAAGGAGAAATAATTCAACGAGAGACATGATTGAATATTTACTTACTTAAAGTTATAGCAATGCGTCTTCATATCAAGGTACATTGGTTATAGCATTGTTATATTAGAGCCCCGCTGTATTACATAGTGGAGGTACAAGATTTAAAACAGCAGCGCAGTTAAAGTTAAAAGGTAATAGAGTTACCCTCTTCCCTGGAACCTAACTTAAGTTTACATGTTCATAGAAAACTGTACAGGTAAGCTAAGAACTATCATTTCTGTTTCCAATTTCACGGGTGTTAAATATAGCTTGTCTATTTCTTTTTATCAATTATTGCTGACTGAGTAGAAGGATGCAGTAGCACACAGGAAAGGATAGAATTTATGAATGATTCAGTTCGCTTCATTTCTGACATTCATTCCTCTTTGTGTCGTCATATTTTACTTTGTAATCACATAGCTATGCAATGGCTAGGTAATAGAGTGTGTACCTAGTACCTATGTGTAAGTTGTCTAAAGGATTTGGAAATATTAAATCATAATAGCAGCGCATTGTGGCCTTAATTTCTATTTCTTTATGCTGTATGCCATTCTACCCAATTTGGAGTCTACTGTCATGCAAGTTTTCTCCAATTGGATGGTAGCAAATGTGCAAACAACCACAATGCTTAAGTGACATGAATAAACTATGTGATATAGGTTGAAAAAGGTCGGAAATAATTGATCAGAACTTAATTTCTAGTTGAAATGGAAATGGCAGTTGTTCTAATAAAAAAAATGGTTCACTTCATGATACCTTTCGTTGTCCTTGGGCGATATACTAGGGTGTCTAAAACCGATTTTATGACTTAAATGTAAGGCTTATCCTTTTGTGATGTGATATGCGTGAGAGCATTACTGATTTTGCGAATGTGTCGGTTTCTTAGGTCACTTAGGTGGAATAAGTGCTGCTTAGTATCTACAAGTGAGGTGTCGATGTGTGCCCAGTAGATGTGAGGTAAAAAGACCGTATAGGTCTTCGCTTCTAACAGTTTCTAGTTTGTTGATAAGCACCTTAACGGAAAGTTTGTAACAAAAGTGAAGTCAATGCAATTGCTGCCATCACGTTTTAGTGGAAATCGATGAATAGCGTTTTCAAGTTGGGAGTTTCAACCGCCTAGCCTGTTAAATCTAACGATGACTTTCTGACTTTTCACTTTCCCTTTCTTTCTCCTGTAGACACATTTTACTGCGATTTTTAGTTTAGCTTTCATGGCTAACTATTATGCAGCAGCGGCTTTTTTATCCGATCTAACCGAGGTTTAACCTAATTAAGAATTTGCAGCACCTATAATACTATAATCTGTTTGAGTGGATACTTTTTACTTTCTATTACATATTTTGGTATTTGAAATATCAAAACTAAAAGTTGAACAACACAAACATCAATTACTTCACGCATCATTTCTTCTTATGATCAGTTTTTCGTTTCATTCAACTTGGTATGTATGAAATGCTCTAGATACAATTCTTCACCAATACGTTTTGTACTATTTGGAACAGGCGAACCATTGCAAGGTTGAATTGAGATCAAAAGCATTCTGACGCATTTGAGTGCAAAATCAGATCTGAAGTTTCAGAATGAAAGAATGTAGTTGTTCATACAATAATAAGAAACAGTTGAATGCACAAAAAAATTACCGCCTATGATATCGGATTTTGAACACAATACGTGTTTTATTGGATAATTTCTTTGTTGGTTCGAATCCACGAAGTTGGAGTTAGGAAGATAATATTTTTATCAGTGCAGTATGCTCCTGTAAGCAATAATGCTACTATTAATCTGCTTATAGGCATCGTTCAAAGTATTTTGTTTGATTAGAGTCAGAGGGAGCTTTGTGAATGTAATACTAGTGTTTATGAGTAATCATCACCAGGACCACATATACTTGGAATTGAAAAGGAGAATGTCTTTATATTTAGCCATAAGTGCAATCAGAGGATTGACTTGGCGTGCTAATAAAATGCTGAATTGGATTTGGATCCCTCTTCATTGTTCAATCGCCCCGCGATACTCGGTACATATTATATACAGCACCCGTTCGTAAAATGTAGAATGTAGGAAGGTACACAATCTACAGCCCATGCAAGAATATCAGTAAGTAATACACTGCTACACATTCATTCAAATTCAGTCGTCTCTTTGGTTTGAATCAAGTTTCGTCTAAATCTCAATCAGACTGTAAATCCACAACAGATGAGAAGACAAGTTTTTGAAGAACTGCGAACTACTGCAAAGAAAGATTTTCATTTGAGTAAGTAGTGCTAGTATGGATTACATTGGAATTGTGTAGTCTTTCTGCTGGAAGACTTGTGTATTTATGGCAGATGTGCTTTACCTATACAACTTGGAGAATTCAATTGGTTCATCTTGAAATGCTGCGGTTGTCCTCGTGAATGTCGACTGTGACGTGCTATGACTATTCATCGGAAACAGGCGACTGATTGTGAGTGCTGAAGAGTGACACAATAAAGTGTAAAGAGTTGTCTGTGGAGACTTTCCTTCTTTATATATTTGTATAATATAGGGTTGTTCTACTATGGTATTATTATACTCAGAGGCTTTCTAAACCTGTTCCGTGGCTCAGCTGTCAGTTCCTGCAACATGCAAACGAGAAAGAGAGAAAGTGTAGTACTATTTGGAGAAGCCAGTTAGGGAATAAATTCGTTTCCGTTTGTTTCATCCATACTGCGAAGGTGTACCCCCTACTACCACTACCACCTATGCTGCCTGCACTACTTTCATTTTATATGACGAAATCATGAAATCATTGCTAAGGGTCCTTATCAGTGCGGTTAGCTGTGAGATTTATTCGGGCGAACTTTCATTTTGTATGTACATAAAGTAGAACTTTATAGAAGACACTCATTACGCTTTCGAAATCTAATGCCTCATTTTCCACTTCTGTAAATATGGGGTTTCAAATTATTCTGAAATGTAAATGTTACAGTTTTAGATTCATTCTGTTTTTAAAACTGATGAAATCAGTCGGCTATTATTTTCAGTACAGGCAGTTTTTCAATACTGACCAGAACTACTATTATTTGTGTTTTTAGGAATTTTGTTACAGTATATACAAGCCTGTTTTGTGTGAAAGAATGGAAATGAGACGAACCTCAACATTTATATGGACGTTTCAAATTGTTTGTTTAGATCTGTCTTGACTTCATTGTCTACTTGTTTGCTGGGATGGATGTCGTCCTCAGTATTTGTTCGTTGTGATGACACGAGTAGGTATATGGAGAGTAAATACTCTTTAACTAGCAGACATTATGGATTGGAGTTTGCATTGCATTTATTTGCAAGTTGAGTTATTTGCATTACTCAGTCTAGCTAGACTCTAAAGAGTAGGTTTTTGTTTGCTCAATGCCGAGGTAGATTTATTCGAGTTCGGACAAAGCTGCAATCAGTAGTAGTGAGAGTGAGACTAAGCTGACAGGATTTAAGTACCTAAGTCGTTTCTAACTTGTTACTGCTACTGTATTTGTTCAAAGTATAATGCAAATCAGTAGACCTGTATTTCTTTAAAGTAGCGGGTGTAGGTATTTCATAAGCAGTATAATTATTGTATTTAACATACAGACGGGAACTTATATTTGATAATTCTAATGACACTCTGGATGTGACTGTTGCACCGTAACATCATAAAGTTCAAAGGTTGAAGGGTGGTGTTATATAGTCAAGTATGAATTAATTTATATACAAATAAGATTTTCGCATTATTGCTCAACGCAATCGTAGCGAACTGGGAATTGTGCCAATTCAAATTGTTTTCGCTGTAATAAGCAAATATAAACTTTTTAGTTTTGCATAATTTTATGAAAATTTTAGTCTCCAAATGTTGCCTGCTAAAATCACTTTAGACAAATATAAACGTACAGTAATGACAAAATATTATAATGGACATGATGGAAACAAAAAAACCGGATGCACACGCAGTATGATAGATTCATCAGAGATACATTTTGATTGCTGTAAAATATGAGTAACTGATTGTGAGCAATTAATTAATAATTAATAAAGGTACAGTTCTTTCCTATACTCCATTATAAACTGGGAGAAACAATGACTACAAACCAGTCTTGTTTGATGTATGGGAATAGTAAGTTGAATGCATAAAAATAGGAGATCTTGTTACACAATATTATCCGTTTCTGCTGTGTATATATTCGTAAGACAAACATGTTCATGTGTCTGACTGACCGTACGTACGCAGCACAAATCAGGTATAGAATAGAAGGGAAAGGTGAAAGTGCCAAAAGGTTTATCTGGGCGAGTGTTTGAAGTGTATAGATTGAACTGCATAAAAGTTGTATACAACTTGAGCATGAAGCAATTCTAGTTGTTTCCGTAAGTGCACGTATGTTTTATTTATAGATTGTACTCTGTGTATATGTATAGATGACATGAATAATGTATAAAGGCATCCTCCTGGACAAATGATATTACATTGCATTGTCTTTGATATTCTTTTACA
The DNA here is from genome assembly GCA_034694085.1 of Pogonognathellus longicornis. Classification (NCBI taxonomy): domain Eukaryota; kingdom Metazoa; phylum Arthropoda; class Collembola; order Entomobryomorpha; family Tomoceridae; genus Pogonognathellus; species Pogonognathellus longicornis. The sequence goes on along the minus strand of JAQFYB010002082.1, from coordinate 242 downwards.
GGTGTATGTGTAGCGTGTAGAATGAGCATTTGAGAATGAAAATAGGACTGGTATCTATTTATATGGTACCGTTACTGTGCCATACTCATATGTTTGTAAGCAGAATTTTCCATTCTGAAAGGTTGCCTCTGTAATATGAATCTATATTGTATGTGTATGTTCTAGAGATATACCGTGTGATCAGTTTACACTATAGTGCAGTTTATACATGGGCTGGACTTAGTCTTTAGATAGCCCTGTGT
>JAQFYB010002081.1:0-27151 GCA_034694085.1 Pogonognathellus longicornis | reverse complement strand
TCGTATCGACAACGTATCGTATCGACAACGTATCGTATCGATAAACGCTTTCCGATGCATCGATTTACAGCACTAACCAATATACACACACTGTGATAAATATTACAACACAAGAAAATAGCAACGCAACCTGCATCGACGCATTCACATTCACAAACTTGTACATACAGTAGAAACAAGCGCACGCTTTCGCACAAGTAGAAGACTTTCGACTCAATCAGCAGCAACCAAAACAACGGTACATGTCTATACAAACTACATACAAAAAGCCACAACCAATAACCACCAAAACTAGACTGGATACTTCTTCCACTTCCATTTCTGACTAAACAGGCACAACCTATAATATCTGTCTTCAAGTTGACCCATCATCGTTTTTATCACTATGTAAGGCCGATCCCCAACGTTTACTTGGTTGCTTTAAACAAAGGCCTTTGACTGCAACAACTATACATGACATTACTGGTAATATACTTAGTAAGTGTCTTTATAGGTACTTGTACTTGTGTATTACACGTCTATACCTGTACAAGGAATACATAGGTATAAAATCTTGTCAGTCATTCTAATATCATGTCTGGTATTGGATACCTATTACCCATATACCTACATGTTCATAGAAAATTATGTGTCCGTCTGTACCTGTGAGTCCAAGCGAGGAGAGTATTAGTAGTTGTGTAAAGTTATGTTTCGTGTTGAGTGTTCTTTGTAGTATTCTTCTTTAGCGTGGTCAATAATATCGACACAATATCCTACAAGACATTTTCATTACCACCACAACACAGCTGCACAATCCACCTAGCTACGGTGGTGGTGCCCACAACATTATCGGAGACAATACTTGTGTGTGTAATACGTAGTGCTTGTATTCATTTAGTTGTAGTATTTTTGTGGTGGTCTGCTATGTAATGTAAGAATAAAAGTGAGCAAAGAAAAGGCAATTCCTTATATAGACTTGTTCGGCTAACTCATAAAATCAAAGAAGAGGAAACATTAAGTCTTTTTGACCTCATAATATTCTCTACGAACTAACAAACAACGGAAAAGAGCTCCTTTCTCCATCGACTACAGTATGTTGAATCTAAATTGGAAATCTTTTCAATTCTAGTCTGCTATTGTCTATAGATACTATGCTATAGACGAATCATATATTTGTATCCCACGATATTATTGAGACTATCAAACTGATACACTGACTGAGTACTAATGGCTATATAAATATAGAATCCAACATACCTAAGTAAAGTAACATACGTCTGTCTGAGAGTCCGTCTATGCTCGATACACATGGAAATCAATTTCATGAAATCAAAGTGCTACACAAACATACAATATCCTTTCACAGTCATCTCATCACAATCAATACTACACTCACCACTGTCTATATAGCTGCACAAACACGCTCAAATATACAATATAGCACTGTCAGGTATACTTTGTCGTTTTTTCGTTCTCAATAAATCCATTCCATAGCACACAGTAGGCAGTTTCAGTTAGCAATTTATAAATTCTACCCAGGTCAGCAGGGACCGTCATGTCACTACGTACCTACCTATGTAATATACGACTAACTGTTACAGTCCAATTCTCTCGGTTTTAATTCCTACTCCTACGTGTACTCAAAATCCAGAGTAGTGAGTTCAATTGCAATCGATTCTAGCTTGATTGAGAATAACACGAGGAATATGTAGTAAGTAACCAAAATGAATGTTCTGAAACTTTATTACCAAGGTTAACTTTTACAATTATTCCTCCTTTCAGACTGTATTCAAGATTGCTATACTGTAATCAAGTGAGGTAACTAAACCAGTTTATGTGGTTTTAGGTATAGGTGCACTTATTTATATTATGTATGTACAGTTCACTGTAAGTTCACTTATTTTGACACTTTCATTTAACACCAGACCCAAATAATCATTGGACAGATTTATTTAATCTTTAAACGTACCACATATAAACTACACTGAATGACGGGTCAACCTAGGTCAGTCTAAATCACCTAGAATAAGATTAATAGATTGACAAATGTTGTTACGTTTCTATATAAAATAGCAACCACATGCAGTAACTGGGATTTAGCTCGAACTTGATGTTTGCTACATCCGAACTCAATAATTTGGTGCTAATCTTGTGCGAAAGAGCCACTAAGTAAAACACATGGATCTCTGGATGTCCGTCTTGATTGTTAGTTATGTTTAGTAAACAGAATGTTTGTCCTGATAAAGCGAGAAACTATGGTGGGCTGGGTAAACACAGGGAGTAATGAAATTTCTTGAAATACTTGATATGACCTTTTGAACTTGTTTTATTATGCTCAGTACATGCCACACCATCCCTGTGTTGGATCAAGATGAAGCGAATGGATTTTGTTATTAAACTTCTTGCAGGATGAGAGGATCTGGTTGTGTGCGTTGTGAACTAATGCAAAGTTTGCGAACACACTGGATATCATGATAATATTACGAAACTGTAAAAAAGCCATGTACAAGCGTTTAAATTCAATAAAACTTTATCGAACAGTTCCACTTAATCTTTATCCTGTCATACTATTACCTTTATCTCCTACTTACATTACATTTTGTTATTTACCATTTCACGATTCAGTACATACACATACCTATATAGAACTACATGCTATGCATCTTTGCATACTGAATCCTCAGAAAACGGCTGTTTTCACTGCACAAAAGTTTACCTGGAAGCACTATCACTAACAGCATTCACATCACACAGAAGGTTGCAACATTTGGGACAGTAGTGTCTAAGTATTGCTGCCATTTCTAAATAAACTTTTGTAAAACATCTTTTAACATTGCCTTCTCCAGTTTCAGAGTTTCCATTCCATTATCAATGCACACAGAGGAATACAAATGTAAGATAATCGAATTGTAGCCACGTACACTGTTATTCAACTTACATAGGTTCCTCGATAATGTATATTAGTATTGGATTGAAATGGAAGGTTAAAGTAAACAACCTGCATCAACTAGAATATTGCCTAGCTATTCTTGACTTTAAAAGCTTGATTATTATCAATTGAAATGATTCATTTGGCATACGTCAGCAAATTCAACTCTCATCATTCGCCTATTCATTCTAATTGTATCGTCTGTACTTTCTATTCTGTCATAACTCCATCCATCCTTCCTAGAACCAGAAACAAACATCCTTTCCATTTCCATTCCACAGTTAATTAACCAAACTCTACAAATTCTAAAATAACCAAATGTAACTCATGTAAAGTACACTACGCATTTCTTATAATAAAAATAAAGCCCTTGAGTTGTAATAGCACTTACACTTATTGGGTGAGTGCAATAAATATTTCGTCGCTTCGTTTGAGATTTGAGAAACAAAAGAAAATATTATATCAGCAACATCTTTACTAACAACACGACACACTACATTACATGTGTTTATGTATTCCATTATACACATTAGACATTACAGTCACTATAAAACACATTCCCAGACAAAAAGAAAATAATTTACGTCTGCTTAATAATAGTATGCAATTTACGTATGGCTTTTCCTCTATTAGTTTGTATGGAGCTTGAAGCTATGTTGCATATAATATACCTACATGAGAATTTTAACAAATATTATTTTACCTTCCTATAACGAAGCCCACGTAATTCACTGCGTGCACATAAACGAATTCTGTCTCTCTTATCCATACATCACATTCACTCCACACTCTTCCCTATAGCTATGTATGTCGCCACAGAATTTTCTATTAACATCATCTAAACGAACAGGAGACACGTAAGTAAAGTAATATTGTGCACTAAATGACGTTTTACAATTCCTCTAGGCTAATATCACAAGTTCCACACATTGTGGTATATTATGGCAGGTGGATACATGTATTTTATATGTTTGCACAGCCTATATTATTTTCTACAGATAAATTCACTCATGTGTATGTTGTATGTACAATACCCAAAAACAGATACACATACATGCACTACACACACACAAGTGACAATTGTCCTTACAACACTGTCAGTTTGTTAGTATGCACACAAGTTTGTCAAATCAAATGTTGACTTGCTTTTAGTTAAACGTCCGAACTATTAAAAACAACTACTTTGACGACTATACAACAACTACATACGCACTGACACAGGTTGTTCGCAGGTTGAAACTGGAATGGAATCATGACATCTTTCATTTCCCCTACTCACTCGAGTCAAAGTGATTTTGTGATTATTTGTGATGTGACAAGTTATGTGATCAACTCCAAAATACAAAACAGTATTATTCACAAGAATCCTTCACACTTTTTGACGAAGACTCATGCCATGACATATCTACAATAGCAGAGTGCCATGTACCCACAGCACCATAAAAATTTATATGCCATAAGTTGTAAGTTAGATATTCAATATTTGTATTGCCAAGGGACAGCAAGCAAGCATACGATATGATTCCTTGAAATCGACCTACACCAAAAATGTTTTTAGGTGTGTGTCGTCCCTTGTTTTGTACTTGCTCTATGTTTTTACAGGAAACTTGTAGACAAAAGCTTCCATTATATATTGTTCTATTACAGTTCTAGAAGCTTAAACTTCACAGAATGATAAAACCAAAATGTATCACAAGTTTTGCTGCTGTATATGTAATGTACAAGTTGAAGTAACGATTTCGTGTCCTAGAATTTATACGAAGCGAGAAAAGAAGATAATAATATGCCTCCATCAACTGTGAATGTCAGACAGACGGTACAAATCTTTCAAGTAACACACAGAAACGTTATACATTCCATCATTATTGCCGTCACTACCACGAATACCAACTACCAAAACCAACTGCTGGTCATATTATAATCACCGTCTGTTTTCTTCCTTCCATAAAAATAAAATTTAACATACATGTATACCTAATACAAATAATTCCTACCTCTATACACAAAGGTTTACACACAGACACTCACAATCAGTCAGTTGTAAAATAATGTCTCCTTACTCACAGTCATCGTTCTATATAATGGAGACACCAAAATACACCCTTTAGGATTGTACTACTGGAGGCTACAAAGTTTGTGTACATTTGCTACTTGCATTTAGATTTATCTGTAGTAATACTTACTTAGGTGTATTTTAACATGTCATCGTCAATAGAGACAATAGATAAAGAAACCACCAAACTAAATTATCGTTGTACCATTTACAATATTTACAAATACATATGTTTGCATGTACGGTGAACATTAGAAACTGTCCGTATGTGTATTGTGTACTTGTGTATGCTAAAACTTGTATGACTCACACTGTGACACTATACAAAGTTGCAGCGATTAACTAAGTAGGATATTGTTGGTTTACAACAAATTATCAAATCTGGACAGCTTAACGAAGTAAATATAGCACACGTTTACTTGTTTAAAAGTTAAGGGTATGTGGTGTTTAGTGTGTAACATTGTGGCTTCAGGACACAATAAACAATTAGATTAAAAATATTAGAGTTCAAACAACTTCCTATTGTACTTGCTGTTTTGTTTTTCACATTTTGTACAACGTAATGAACTGTCCTAGATTTTCTTCCTAACATTTAGTATCCACCGTTTTCCTGACCAATAATATATGTCGTAGCACTATAGTATTCGTAATTGTTCCGCTTATGTCATAAAGTGAATCACAAATGTTGGAAAGTTTTCATTTACTTTCGTACTAGTCATTTTTAACGAAAGATACCAGTTTGTGTAACCAATCTGAGTGAAACAATTAGTAAGTTTTTACATTGTATAGTACTATGTAATATAAAAAAGGGCAAGAATGTAAACTGACAACTTACACTGAATGTCACAATAATTTACAATATACAGAATACATACGTATGTCTGTATGAAGATTTTGTTGGAAAAAGAATGTTGCAATCTCTCAATGCATTTTTATGAAGGAACAATACAGCTATAGATTTCAATTGATTTAAATACATAAAGAAGGACATTCACCAAAGTAAATTTTGTTACGACTTAGCAGACGACTGTCTGTGTCTACAATCTTTATGAGTCTGTTTTCATACACATAAATATTATACACAAATATTAATACTATCTAAGTATATATATTCAATTCACATCTGAGATTGTCATGTATTAATTAATACACAGAACATAATTGTCATGCAGACACTAATTCCAACTTTCATATTGCATGGGATTAGACATTGAGAACAGCAGAAACGCTTCTGCGAATCTGCGTTAAATGCGCTTCAAATCTGACACCACATAAGACAACTGACCTTCTATACCTCAAGAAAGCTTGACTATCTTCAGCTTCACAAAGATAAATACATGGGTGAGTTATGTTATAGTCTAAACTGTATATTACATAAGGTCAAGTCCTCGAATTCAACATTATACCTTCTGCCTTGTATACTTGTAAAAAATATTTATGCATCTCATCAAGAGCTAGTTTAGACTATTGGTAATTGGGACTACAAAATAAACAACCACTATTAATATTTACAAATGTATGAAACTTGCGTCTCTCTTTTTCAATATTGTAAATAAATTTATAATACAAGATTTGTTGTAGGTTTATTTATTTGTAAACAGAAAATTAATTGCATACCAATAGGTATACAGTTTAGAAGTATTGAGTTTCTTGTTTAATTCTACTGGTAAATTTACAGACATTCGTGTCCAGAAAGAAAGGAGGGTTTAAATGATTTTATTTTGCATTAGGAAGGCCAGGCCAAGGTAAAAGGTAGAGTAGTGCTACGAGGGAAGAATTCAGCGTTTAGGCTTCAATGAACTGAACAGAGAGAAAACCGAAAGCACTTCATTCACCCATGTGGCACTCGACTCAACTCACTGACTGTACTACAAATATATAGAAACAAGAAGTGGCAGAATGAAAATAGACTCACCAAATCACATAAAGTTATGTCTGCATACAGGCGCAGTGCATTGCATATAATACGAGCACTAGTAGCATTTGTATATATGGATTTCGGCTTTCTGGCTTAATACTTTCAGCATTTTTTACGAGCAGTGTAGATCTGACAAGCACACTTGATGAAGAAAAATTGAATGGAATGCCTAGTAGACGTTTATCTCAGCCACTGGATAAAAGGATCTCTACATATCCAATTTTTTTACCATCCTCGCCAATCACAAGTCACTACTTAAGTAGAAACTACCACAATCAATGCCTTTCTGTATAACATTATACGTCTATACCTAAGGACTGCACAAAATTCACATGCATGTACAGTATGTTATAGAATTTCCTACGGTAGGTTTCACGCTGTCATAAGACCATTCTTCCTTTCATGTGATTTTGATCTTTTTTTCCTGAATGTGACGACTTCATCTCAGTTGTGTTTCACTTTGCAACAACCAGAATTACTTCCCACAAATATTTATTAATCTTGTCTTTGATTTTACTGTCACAATTTAGAAAACACCGACTTCACGTAAACACTCAAATGTAAATGCAGATTTCAAAGTGTATAGGTTTTTCACAAACTGTATAATGGAAAATGACAGAGATAATCGTAAACACAGTTCACTTTTGCAAATCTCAGTGACAACTGTATGAATTTCTATGGCGAGTGATGTGATGTCTGTCATATGAAATGGAAATGAGTTTGAGCTCATGTCGAGGCTACATAATTATGATGTCATGCAATGCAAACTCCCTATCTCTTCTGTCTTTCTGTCTATACATGAATATAGGTCTCTCTGGCCTATCTCCACATTTGTGACACTATTGGTGATATAATCATAGCCATTTTGCAAGACTTTGCTAGTTTGTAGGCAAAGTGACGAAGAGAAATCACAACGCGCACAACTTTAGTGGTGATACTATACGTATTTAATTTTAGACGTGCATTAGTAAACTGTATATATGAGAAATACGCTAAACCTAGCATCAACTATAAGATTATTAGTCAGTTTGACGCTTAATACTTCACACGTAAGTGCACACTGTCTGTATCTATACAAATTTACAAACACAAGGATACAAAGGACGCGACAGTACTCATAAAACACATACCGGTAGGTAACTCGCTATTAACAAAATGGTTCTAACTAAAAACGTCACGTTTAGTATGGAAGAACATGCATACGGCACGGTAGGTATATTCCTATGCCCACAGATTACGTATTACATTGTAAGCGGCTTTGTTGAATACACATGTAAGATATACATAAAATGTAAATCTTCCACACAGGTACCCTCATGCAACGTACACGTTAATTGATACTTTTGTTTGAATCACAGAATACCATCTTGTTGAACAATGACGATGGCATGACTTCATTTTGTTAAAAGTTTTGGCAAACCCATCCTTAGTTTTTCGACTTTTTTCATCAAAGATATAATCCTAATACCCACTCCTCAATGTATACCTACTATACACGACTCGAGGCTTTACTTAACAAAGTCATACATTTACTACAACCAAGGAAAATGCATAGTAACACAGCAGTTGAGATGATTTCATTCATGGAAGGACAAAGAAATTCTAAATTCATGGTTCTTGTCCAGATTCCATGTCTTACATCACTTACATAACTCACATTCATTCTACCATGAATTCATTATGACAATCGTCGTAAAACTGGATGAAATGAGAAGAGTATGCTGAGTATGGTGATTGCTAACTTTGTTCTTCTTTCCAGTCCTCAAGACATTCCACCCAGGAACACTTGTCACTCTTATCTACTTTTCCCATATATGCTGCCTCTTGGAGATCAACCGCAATCATTGTAGACGAAATTGTCCATATAACATTTATACCTCAACTAGCTGAACATAAACCACTCTAGTTTTCTATCTATTCTATTCTCCTATTCTACATGCAACAGCATTCATTAAAAATATTAAGGATTCATCACCCCCGTCCTACATTTGCTTACTATATTTGTTCGGCTCACTCGATACACATTTTACTCATATCTCTGTGCAATATAGTACGCTTATCTGTAGAGGATATGAGATTCTGTATCCTTTCCAACCTTCGGATTTTAGCGAGAAATCGTTTTTCCGGGTTTGTCCACTTGGATGAAGTGACGTCAAGTGGAGAGGAGGACAGACTGACAAGCGAAACATGCATTGGCAGGAAAGTAGAAGTTGTTGGAAGTTAACATTGCATTTAAACCTCTCCACACTAGTCAAACCAATAACGAGTGTGCTAAAGACACAGTAATCTCACGTCGTCTGTCATGTCAAGTACCCGGGTAGTATGCCAGAAACCCCGGACATCCCGTTTATTTATGCCAGATTCATTTAATCATTAGAGTGCTACCTAAAGAAAAACAATGGAAATAAACCATTCACCTACGTTTGAAAATTACAAAAACAACAAAGTTGTTATTCATTATATATACGTGTACACTAATTTAGTATTCTATGCAAAGAATGTCTGTACAACACAAGGATTTGCATATTTATAGTTTAAAAAGTTAAAATGATAACTTATACTAATGGCTCACGTACATATGTAGGACAAAGGCAATTGATATTAGTACACATTTATATTTATACACTGAGGTAAGCATTTACATTTAGTATGCTGTCAAATATGGATCAGAGAATGTGTATGAGTAACGCATGTATACAACCTTCTTTCTAAACATAGGAAAATGTTTTAAGTTCATTAGCCATGCGAATTGACAACTTTACATACAAATACTTAGGCATTCAGCCTTCATTGCATTTAATTACTTAAACGAAATTCCACAAAACTGCAGTGTGTGTCCTTTGAATGCAAAAGTAAAATGCTCTGAAACTACAAAGTATAACAAAATAATTCGCTGGAGGCAATCGCTTGTGTGTTTCATGTGTACATACTACATACTTTCAATTCACCAACCTACACAAGTAATGGTACAAAAAATCCAAGTATACAACCAATGCTTTATGCCCAAAAAATTCAATTTGTACGCAAAATTGTGTGGGTTTTGCAAAGCAATTTTTAATGTTGAATTATCTGTATGTGTTTTATGCTCAATTCATTGTCTCATTTACTACAATTGGGAATAAAACTCACTTTTTCTCAATGTTTTACAGAGATCAATAAATTAATTTCGTTTAGCGTACTTTGTGAACTTGTAGCTGCTACAGCAATCACAATGATACATATTATTTATAATATACGATTACGCCTTCTTTGATTGGTTGGTTTTGTTGGAATAAAAGCATTTACTCATCAGGAACAACAAAGGAACCGTCAACCACAGTACAATACCTTGCCTCAGCTACTGCGTTTCTCGTCTGCTCAACCTACTCGAATGACTCGAAGCATATAAATACTCTCAATTAAAATAATACAAATAAATTCGCGTCTGCTAACCTGGAATGCTGACTTTGAAATGAATACAATTGAATAAATAATCGCATTCCTTTATTCAGCACGTCCTTTTAACAACTAACAACCCTCTGTGAAATGTTTTTGTTCAATTTGCGTCACATAACTTTGCTTGTCCACATAATTTACACCACTCTTTTCCAACTGTACGGTCCTTTTTATGTTAAGGGTCTTTTTCATCTAGATATTCTAATTCATTCATACACAAATACCAACATACCTCTGCGAATGCTCCAATATACACAAACATTAATTACACACTAACTACCATTACAACTTAAAGCTAAGCTTTCTATTTTCTCAATTCCCACGCAAACTCTTCAACAAATGCTTCGATTCGAATAATTTAAGTAATTTATACACGACAGACGGCCATGTATTGTACCACTCTTAAATTTCATCAATACTTCGAAACCAGGAACCCATCATATAGCATGTAGAAACTACTCTACTTGTACATTGTACAACCACCAATATCCTTAAAACGAATGGTACATTGTTGTCACCTTGATTTGAATGTCCAGCTTTCAGTACTTTATCGCTCACTGTCATTGTCAGCAACAATTTAATGCGCAAATTCCGTCACATGTATGTTATACAATGTACACCTATCCTACTCTAATCTAGATAATTCAGCTAGGTTAATTTTGCTACTTTGCACTAATTAAATACGAAGATGATCCCTACTCACACTACATTACACCAATTCGTAATTAACAATAGTGTATACCTACATCATAGCTACTACAATAAGATTGGTACAAAATAATATTAATTAAATAAGTAAGCCGATTAGTAGTCGACATCGTGACATCATCCTTGTCCCAGTGATACGTATTCATCATAATGGAAGGTAACACATAAAGACCCTAATCTATAACGTAATCGTATTACTGTTGTAAAAGTTTCCCATAACTTCATTTGGCAAAATCAGACACGCCAAAATAATAATATATTGTGCAGTTTGTAGTGGCTGACTGCCTACTACTGTGTATTATTACCAGGGAGTCTCATTGAGTCCAATATGATTTATGCAAGTCTATGATTCTAAATCAGACTTCGTGTCCCGACTGCATAGATATATTTATGTATATATGGCTAGAGAATTGTTGTTAAACTTACCCGAGTCATGCTGTGCGTGATCAGGCGCTCTTCCCATGACAGAAGTTCGTTTAGAAGGCATAGGTAATGATGGTTTCGGTCGACTCTGCATTGCAGCCAATGCTTGCTGCACCGCTTCCTGACGCACCTCTGTGATAAATCAAAAATTTCATATAAATCATTCATGTGCTCTACTTGAGTTCAAATTCTCTATAATACAACTACGATTGTCCATTGCCCAGTTTTCATTTCACTGTGTGTTATTTGTCTGTAGGAAACCATTGAATCATACACATGATGTATAGATCTATCTATGTGATACTGCCACACATACCCACAACCCATTTGACTACAAGATGCACTACATTGCAAATCTCTCTGTGATGAGAGTGATGATCCATGTGACTCTGCACAGTTAACTATCACTTTATCAATCTGTCAGGATTCACCATAATGAGTGTAAACACGGCCTAGTGCATTCTAATGCACAGAATTTTCAAGTACGTAATTGTTTTTCCGCAAACGCTCATATCGTGTCGTATTTACATTCATTTATTCGTCACACTTTGTATGTATACAATCCCTCATACAAAAACCGATCTTGCTTCTTCATCCATTTAACGGTTCAGCGACATTCGAGTCTACGTGCTTTGTATTCTAGATCCTAGACAGCCTCCGATACCTCCATGCTGGTAGTTTGTACAAACATAGAGCACTCGATGTTGCTACTGGTTAAATAAGTAGCTACCCATATACTTATACTTACACCAGCTTTATTTCTAACCACGCATACACACTCTATAGATTTTTGGATTGCAAATGTCTTGGGTTAGTCATTTACTATTTATTAGTCCAAAATTGTACTTGGATATCACAATTTAAAAATTAGATTGCTGATTGCAATTTGCAATGTGTTTAATATTGAAATTCTAAAAGTGCTATTTTCATGAGTAATAAACCTTTAGCTTAAGAATCAATACAATGTAACATTCTGTATTACTAAATATTATTAGGTAAATTATGGTAACGTTTATAAGAGTAAATTAATCTAAAATGAAAGTTTAGGTGTGCCTAATAAGAATGGTTTTATTAGCAAAAAGTAACAAAAACAATTCAATAGTACAAATACATCAATAACTTGACTGTAAACTTAAATAGACTTTTGACTTACAAGGTACTTGGTATGGTAAGTTAAACTACAGATAAACCAGTTTCAGCTTGTTTCATACATTTGTACAAAAGAAGAATAAAATATGCTGTCAAATAATGCACCGTTTCTAAGCATTTCATTATTGATTAGGTACATTAAAAAATTTGACCACACACAGTAATAATCCATTACATGACTGTCTAGCACTTAATATGTATTATACTTTCAATTATATAAAGGTTGAACTTTCGTAAATGTAATGCGAAATAAATGTTGTGTAAACCACAATTTTCCTTTAGAGAAATGCACCATTAAGAAGAGTACATCTATTAAATAGCTATGAAGCTGACACTGTTAAACAAACTATGAAAGGCTCTCTTGCACTCAAGCCCTTTATAAAAGTATGAGAATCAACTAGTAACAATAAACTGACTAACATGAAGGGGATGAGAGGGGCAAGACATGCCAACTACTAAAGTACGTAAAAAACGCAAACTCAACAAACAGACTCGAATCTCTCCCTCGCTTTCCTCAAAAGTCAAGTCAGTTAAAGTTACACTATTTCCGAAAGAAGATGAAGAGCCAGAAGTCTCAGACTATGATTGAATGAAAGGCAAATGGAGAACAAATGAAAAAACGTAGGATTGATGACCAACCTTAACCATGTGGAAGTCATCACTATCGACGTACATTCACTGTGTAACATCACTTCATTCTCGGCATCGGCTACTGTCATGCATCTACGCTTTTAGATAACCATTCCTTTAATGTTAAGGATAACTGTATCACCAAATCGCACTTATAGCCTTTATGTCTTCCAATAAGTATATCAACTTTTGACAACAGCGCAAGAAACCAAGGAGCTGCTTTATTAGCCATAGAATCTTTTACATTCTTTTTTTCACTATCCTCCACCAAGCCTATTCCGAAGTATTTATCCAATCTATCCGACTATCACTGTCAAATCCTTCCTGAACAAGTTATACATACACTTCATCCTTCCACACTTACAAGTACCATAGCATGTGTCTTGTAGTCAACTCAAGATCCTAGTACTACTCCCAACACAAGAACAGTGAACGACAGCTAAAAAAATCTCGGAAATTTGAGCTGTTTTCATTCCATTTTGAGACACTCATTCCTTTCAGGGCTTTCAGTTCGTCCATGACGAACCTTGCAAGTGATAAAACGACATGACAATGAAGCGGAAGGCAATCTTCCATCAAATCTCAGTTTCAAAAGACTCAAAAAAGGCATTATCGGCTCTTTCAAGCGATGTATTCTACATTTTCCACAGTATACCCATAATTTAATCTTCTTCGTCTTCTTTTAATAAATAAATAAATATTTTCAAGAAAACGAACAATGTACCTACTATTACTAAGTGCCTACAGTAATATTACAACATAGTAAGAAGTAAGAAGGATCATCAGACTATGCCACTTTTCTTAACAAAACGTGATATTATTTTATTCATGATCAAAATAACAGGTTTAAGATTACAGCACACTAATTTTAAGTACATGCATTCAAACCAATAAACTTTTAAAAATGCTACACTACACAAGCAGTAGCAATCGTATGTTTAGATGAAGAACTCCCTCATCCTTAAGTTCTGCTTCAACGAGATACAATATCCAGAAGGGCAATTTTTTATTAGCTACATTAAATAGTAACAAAAATCTGAATGCTAGAATCGCAAATTGGACTAAGGAATATTAAAATTACGTCTTTAGCACTCCCACCAGCACCAAAGGCAAACTATGGTGGTTGTGGGGATTCCAGGGAATTTCATAGGTCATTAACAACTAATAGCCCACGACGTATATAAAAAGATCCCACTACTACATAATAAAACTACAGAGCGTATGACGGGTTGTTATCATGAGATAGATCCTTAATGTAATTCTACTACCCTAGCAGGTAAAGTGATTTTAGCTGCACGAGAGATATAGTCTCTCTATAAATTCTACTTCGTTCAAGTAACTGCACTGGAAACAAAGGGAAATAAGTATGGGAATTTGTGCACAGTAAATAAAAGTAAGATGCATGTACACACAGTATACAGAATAGCTGTAGTATATTGTTGTAAGAAAGACATGATAAAATAAAGCAGGGCAGTAGGGATATCAACAACACATTAGACTGACAAAGCTGTGTTCGTCATAATCTAATGTACATACCAACGTTTAATCCTCCCCTTCCTTTTTCACGCTGAGATACTAATAGTAGTGTTCAACTTCTTAAGTATTCACATGAAACAAACGCTCCTCTTCCCAAACACACACAGAGCGG
Source organism: Pogonognathellus longicornis (assembly GCA_034694085.1). Classification (NCBI taxonomy): domain Eukaryota; kingdom Metazoa; phylum Arthropoda; class Collembola; order Entomobryomorpha; family Tomoceridae; genus Pogonognathellus; species Pogonognathellus longicornis. The sequence goes on along the minus strand of JAQFYB010002081.1, from coordinate 12,279 downwards.
AGATGGTTATGAAATTTACATCCTAACCAGGAACCTATTTTCCACTCGTATGCAAACACTACACTACATTACACAGAGATACAGGGAAAGATCAACACAGTTATTCATCAGTACTAAATCTATTTTGTGTTGAAATCTTCTCTACTATATACACTTCTCCTACACACACACATACATACATGGTTAAAAATGTATGTGGTTCGTTCGTCTTTATACAGGCTACAATATACAGGCTAAGTTTCAACTCACATTACATTTAGAGAGAGAACCATTTGAGGCACTTAGAATATTCATTAGCAGATCGTCTTCGCTCTAGCAAATGATGCTGGAAAAGATGAACAGAAGAGCGACAGTGTGCAATGTCGTACCAAATAAAAATACTTGCACACGTAACGAAAATAAACTGCTCCACACAATAAATAACAACCCGCATGGTTTGGTGTGGTGTGTTGCGTAGAGAATAGAAAAAGAACAGCAGCATGTATTTCTACTTCGTATTCATGTAACCCATATGTACACATATACATTACTGTATCTATACAACCATGCAGAGCTATCTTAGTATTTTGCATGTACATACTATACATACAGAAGTTACATAAGTGTATACCTATGTGTATACACAAACTCATTCAGCTTTGACTCAACTCAACAGACAAACACAAATTCTTATTAATATATCTTATACACTGTATACAGCCGAGCTATAGCTTTCGAAACTCTGTCTTATTTACAGTAAGTCACACCTTACTATTCTTGGCTTTCTTGTGTTTTACGTAGAATGGAGCGTACAAAGACAAGTAGCACTAACATTACATACCTAATACAGTAGTAACCCCAATGTATAAGTGCTGACTGAATGTCATTTCTTTCCAATCCCCGAAGAACAGAAATTCTCTCGCTTTCAGGAAAGCCGACATCGTGAAAAATTTCTCAACATTACCAAGCAGTGACATATGACATCAACGTATGTACTGAATACTACATGTACACGTAAGCGTAAAACTGCTTTAATATGTATACTACACACTACAGATACTTTCGGTTGGTCCGCTCTTGTAGTTTGCATCTGTATACGTTATACAATAAGCACATAGAGATCTTCAAAACGTTGCGTTGGTTGTTCCTCATGTACATACGTACATGCTGGTTTTCTTTTACAATACAAGTATGTAGGTATGTGGAAACATATACAGATTGCCATGCTTAACACACGAGATGGTACAATTTACATGGCCATGACACTACTGTCATGTCATATAACTTACAATATACACCTACTTGCAATTTTACTTTGTTTCGTCCACCAATATTTTATTACTGTGTAAAATTCTACAACTTTTTCATCCTACATGCATACCTAGTCTCGTTTGCAATCTGCATCATATAATAGAGTGATGCTCAGAGTGCTTGTAGAAAAACTGCCCAAATAGCTACCTCAATTTTTACGGAAACGCCCAGTGAAGGGTATTAGTACTTGTTTTCAGTGCGCTCGACAAGCGAGTCAAACACACAAACAAGCTGTTCTCGAGACACTCGAACACACCTAGGTTGGTAAACAAGGTAAACCCCCAATTACGAACAGTTGACAAGTTCACACTTGCAAATATGTAATTGGAAGATACACCATATTTCCTCATTTTTTCCTAAGCTTGTCTTCCTGGGTTATCACTTAGCACTTAAATGCTCACATCAATTTTGACATTATTTGTTAGACACTGACAATATTAATAAATTCATATAGGTTAAGGTTGAACAAACAAGTGTCGTAATTCATTGTGCCATAAAGTTTAAGTCTTGTTTATTGATAGGAAAATCAAACTCTTATTGTCACAGCGCACCATAATGTTTATGTTACTACAACAAACCAGAATGTAACACATGGCAAACAATCGTAATTAAATGTGATTCCATGAATTTGCTGTTATATTACGTAGAAGAAGCTTCCTTGTTCAAATACCTTTGAGATACATACGGAAAGCATGAAAATATATCAGGTTGTTATATTGGTGTGTGTATTTTGTTTGGTGTGGCTGGGCTGGTTGAGCCTTATGTGTGTCGTGAAATAGGGCAAGACAACAAACTAACAACGCAACGTGACGAACACGTTGGACGGACAGTAAATAACAAATAATGCTATTATGGCTGTAATTCAAACCTGAATGGTATCGGCTTTCATTTCTCGTCAATCTTCTATGAGCTCTTCGTTTCGCACGAGTACTCGGACTTGCGGATCCCTCATTAGGCTTTGGAGCTGTCAGAACAAATAAAGAAACATTAGATCCCATTACGATTCCCATTAAAGCGTTACCTAACTCGTTGCAGTGGCACTGCAAATGGCAACTGTATCAAATTCAACCTATATTCTCATGTGACTAGAATTTTTTCACAATTTTTCATTAAAAGTACCTACGTGCACACAGCTTCATACACTAGATATGTTGTCAAAAGTAAATATTTTTAGCATGTAAAAAACAAGATAAACATATTGGTCCATACTAGTGTAAGTACTAGGTATCTAAACTGGAGCATTGCATGGCATACTGATAGAGAATTTTAATAGCAATAACTTCAAAGTAATAACTTGAATTGAGTTGCAAATAAATCTGTACGTAGTAGTTGATGAATGTAATGTAAAAAGTCACAAACTATTATTGTGCCCTACTTAATTCTACTTATAGTGCGCTAATAATTAAGAGTAGCCTATACATAAAAATTAAAACCTTCATACATTTGCGCACATATTATCGATATCTGATTATTCCTTCTTCTTGCTGTATTTTCAAAGAACAGCAAAACACATAAAGGGTGACGGACTTTAATAAAATAGTTGTTCATAAAATACATGTTCCATAATGAAAATAGAAAATCCTCCAGGAAACTTCAATTTTAATGTAGTAGTAGGTTTTAGGATGGGTTGTTGCATCATGCATATATAAATGATACGGATATTAGCTAATATTAAAATTTGAAGAATTGAAAATTCATGAATAGAGCGAGATTCAAAGGAGTAGAATTGGAAGAACTCATTAAAATTGAATGCATGAATAGTTTATGAAACCAGACTTTTGGGTTGCTGGGATTAGGTAGCTGTATAAAGAAGGTACCTACCTGCTACCGGCCTAATACATACTGGAGTCCAAAGCTACTGAGGTTGCTAAACAACTGCTAATAAAGCACAATAGTAGTAATATCTCCAGAGCTCAAACCATAGTAGATCAATGCTCCTTACAAAACATGCACGAATGTATTCCGAACAGTTGTCGACCTAACCCTGCTACCGTCGTGCTTCTACTTAATTTACGACTAAAAAATGTGTGTAATATATTTATGCAGAGCGAAGAACACAAGATGTGAAGACATGCTTCTAGTTTTATGATTCTTATAGCTATATGTGTTCTGTGATTGTTTTAGTTTGAGAAGTTCCAGTTTCAGATCTTACCTAATGCTTGCTTCGGAATATATGGCCCCAAAATGCGCGACCTTTTCTTCTCGTATCCCTTCTGAGTTATATCACCTGAAAATAAATCAAAACAATTCATTCATTAGTTGGAAAATAAACAAACTTTTTACGTTAGCCAACTTATTTTACAACCATGAGTCCTTGACACATATTTTATGTACAGCGAACCTTTCAAAAACGAATGGTTTTAAGCTAACTTTACTCTAGGGCTTCACTTGCAGCTCTAAAAGTATTATACTACAGAACAACCATGATTCACCTTAGGCTTTCGTTACATCATGAAATTAAGTGATGAGAAATATGATGTTGGACTGTGAAACCAACTTTTAGTATCTTATGGCATAGGTAATGCACTCGTATACATGCTACTTATATATTTAACGCACCCATGGGATCTTTGAGATGCTCAACATAATATGAACACGTGCCAAAACATAATTTAAAGCTGTTAAGTTTTCATCCAGACTACCTACTCTCACAACATTACATAATCCCTCACAATAAGCATAACCAACAAATGAAAAAAAGTATTTTTCCTCAACTAATTACTTTACTTTGTAGATTGTAGAGCAGAGCTTGGCTAAATGCTAAATCTTAAGTACATAGACCCAATTCAATAAACGTTTGCATCAATATTTGAAGTAGACAATTAAAATGTTACACAATAGGTCGATATACCTCTACAATTACATAATTCAACCATTCAACTGCTAAAATCTACAATAACCGTAGAATATCAGTTAAGTAGCGTTTATGGAAACATGAATGCAGTCACAGCAGAATACCAATCTCAAACACAACTTGACTTTCTTAACAGGCATTATGTAATAATAACCAAAATAGAAAACCACATGGAGATAATACCTAACTTAGCTACTTAGGAATTCAAGTGAAGACATACGCAATAATCTGTTTTGGAGAAAGTTATACAATACATACTACAATACCTAAGCCCGAAAATTCTGGGGTTTACACTCTCTGCTATAAGGTTTCTAAAATATTTGCAATAAAAGTTTTCAACAGATGAAATGAGTTTTGCAAACGTGCACTCAGCTCAAAATCTGCGACATTCTGAGCACACTTTGAATTTATGAGAGGAAGGAGAAGAAAAGGAGCTACCAATATTGAAACGAAATGAGCAAGCCGAGTGACATTGTCAAAAGTTGTAAAGATACAGTAGACTTGTAATATTGCATCCCGAGAAGAGTGAAGTCAAGGCATCTTAACAGTAAGAAAGAGAATATATATTTTATAGGCCCTTATTAATATATCAAAAAGTCCTGAGCGTGTTATAAATATCTAGTAGGTGAACGAGTATGCAGTCTGAATCCTAGCATACACTTATGTGCACTTCAATGCTTGAATCTCTAAGAATTTATCATGGCAAAGTACTTAGATGTTACAGCTGCTACAGTTTACTTTACACTACACTATAGTACACCGTTACACAACGATGTGTGCCGTCATCAGATACACACATGAAAGATGAAGACATCTTTTTTGTCCTACTAAATGTATATCTATTTGTACCTATAGATCCTGAAATCGTAACACATTCTTTATACACGTTATCCTACACACTATGCAGTAAGTAGTGTTATTGGTTTTGAGGTTTCTTTCATTTTTTAAGAATTCGTTTAGTCAAAAGTACTTCACTGCATTTCTTTCCTACCTTTGCTTTACTGTCAGTGTATAAGAGTACCTTGTACCACTACCATGTAAACCTCAGTTGGACAAACAAAATTGACATTTCTTTGACACACTCTTTCATTTAAGAATGGTATAGACATTGTATATTATGTAATCTTGTTAGTAAGTAGGAAGAATACTTGGATACATTCATCTGTAGTTAACTAGGTAGTTGTTTAATGATTGATATTGCTATCTATTAGTATGCAGTGTTAGCTAGGCTAAATTTTTCATAAGATATGATTTACATATTTTTAATATTATCACTTTTCAACATGCATCTAATGAAACAATAAATAAGTACAATACTAACAGGTCGGGATCATATAGGAAAGGAAGATTTGTTTTGTTGATTGTTCTAGGCAATTATAAACATACTAGTAATGAATAATAAGTAGTTAGCAGATTAGTTAGCAGTACTAACCAGAGAGAACACAACCTACTTATCCTTATGAAGTGTTAATCAAAAGATTACATACAATAAGTTCAACAAGAGAATGTCTAGTTGTTTCAGATACCACACATTAATTCATAAGATATCAACACGAATAATAAATGCTATAAAAATGCTATCAATATTTTGTGTATGGTATGTATATTAGATCGGATGAGTTCATAGAGCCCCACACGCCTACGGCTAAAGCAATGAGTTAAATACTTAGATTGATAGTTACACAATGCTGTTAAGAAGGTTCGATTGTGTTATACATACTACCTACATGAATCTAAACATAAATATAAACTATTCTATTACAACTTACATAAATTAGTTATATCTCCCACCATGTACCACTCAACTAAGCAGAAACAACGATCGAGTCAAGACAAAAACCAATTACAATTTATACAAATGACTTATCTGTAGCGTACCTATTCAATTAAGTGTACATTAATACATGTATGCATGTAACACAGTCGCCTTAAGAGCAAAACTGCTCCCACACGCACACATCATGAAACTTTATGGTAGTAAAAAACATATAACTTTAAAATTATTTTAAAATTGCATTAGTCTACTCTATCGCTTCACGTTCGAGAAAACTTGTAGTTATAATACGATAATGTATCGTAGACCCAGCCTCCAAATAATTTCGACTGAATGAATGGCACAGAAACTTTTCTGAATCTCGGCTCTAGGCTCCTTTATTTCCTTAACGCAACATTAGAAATGAAATGATGATATAGTTTGTACAGATTGTGAAGTTTCTATACATAAAATCTTCACCCCCATCACCATCCTAGGATGTATTGAAAGTATAATCATTATTGTGTCTACATCAAACACTCAGACACCACAGCATTTCATAAGTGAATTCACGTATACATTTATGTAGTGTATTTTACCCAACAACCTTTACTGTAAAATTTCTTCATACATACACATTATCTGCCAACCAGCCCATATCATTCCTTTTTAGTTAAATTAAAAATTGCTCTTATGAGTCATTTAGTACGAGTGGAGAAAAGCGACTGCTATGTAAACTCAAGACGAACAATTGAAGCATTTATACAAAGTTTAACGTTGAAGTACATCTGTCATTCTGAATCAGTTTCTTAGTAATATGAGTCAAAGCAATTTTCTAAACTCTCATCAAGAACCCTCAATGATGCCAGAAAACTGCCTTCCAAGACAAGACAAGTATACACACTGTTCCCAGCCTTTATTCTCAGTTCTTCTGACTCCATGTTAATGTGTCTACACATTAAATGGTTTCCACTATGTAAATACTCTCTTGTCTAATAATATATCTGTGTATTATACATACTCACTAATATAATTAGTTAAATTCTACAGACATAAAATATGATACACATACTAAGGATGAACCAAGCCAACTGAAAAGCAAAAGTAATACATTACCATCACCTATTGAGGTTTTCGGATATATCCAGGATTCTAACTCTAACTATTTATGTATTACAAATTTTGTGTATACAAAGAGTAAATTGGATTCAAAGCAGAGGGTCTTTGCATAAAACTATTTACATTACCTATCAAGGCTTGTATGCTGTACACTGATACAACTCAAGTTACCTATTGACGAAAAGAAGGAACTTCCTTTAACATTTCGTCTTCTTCAACTGAATCAAGTCAATGCCCCCTTAAATGGAATTTCAAGAGATAACATTCCTTAGCAGCTTTATGCACAGTACAAAATTAATATTTATACCACTACCAGTCTACCATAGTATACCATTACTGGAATTGGAAGTAGATTCGTCGAGTATTATTATTTGATGGCACATCAAGTAAGTAATCCCACTAATTGTGAGCTGTTGATGAGTTAGCGGCAGTACTCTTAATCAGCAGTTCACGGCGTACATGGCTTATCTCAAAAGACCTTCATGATAATGCCAACTTGAATGACATATCGTTAGAAAAATTAGAATCGGTTTCCTTTTCATTAAGATAAACACTTTGGATTCGCATTGAACACATTAAATTAAATACGTACTACTACGTACGTATAATGTTAAACTCTGTTAAAAATTCAAGCTTTATGTATTCGCATTATATGTAGTGGGGTAATTATTATTATGATTATGAGTATTTAGTTTAAGACATTATTTCTATTAATTTCTCTAAGCAATAATAGGATTGACATTATTTTCAGTATAGGAATTATGTTGTTATTTTCAGTTTTTAGATTTCGTTTTTTCTTACCAAAATCATCATCACCTATTTGTTCAATCTTTGTATCTTCCAACTCTTGGAGCCATCTGTACAGCTCCTCCAAGTCAACCCAATTATCACTGACACAATTATTATTTCTCTGTGGAATAGTCGGTACTTGAGCCGGAGCTCTGCCTGGCTGCTGTAAATTGGAAACTATTCTTGGAGGTAACGATACAGGATTAGGATTCCACCGGGATAACGACGGCTCTATAAGCCTTTGCTGAGGATGAGCCTTGTGCACAGGCATCGGAGGAAGAGGACCAGCCCCATTGATTCCTTTAGAATTCCCACTGTACATGGCCACGGAGTTTAATGTTATGTAATCTAATATAATTCACTTCATCCACCACTCTAGACGCTTCAATTCCTCTTCACTCACAGTCACATCACAGCCTGTTTTCAAGGTTTATTCCCCGAAATATTAAGAAAAACGTCTTCCTTTCCAGTCTCTGCTACATGTCTCTACTTTCACACAGAAACATGAAGAGAAACAGCGAAACAAACACGATACTCCCCTTTTCTTCACTCCACTCAAACTCAACCAAGTTTCCAACTCCACTCTGGCCATATAACACATCAACGAGTGTATGGTTCAACTAGAAACAGGTGAATTCACAGAACTGAGCAAATAAATTTCATCTGCTCTAATGTCATATACCTATACGCTTCCATATGGTCTTCTCTTTTTATACCCAAGTAAAGTGACACGTATGTGTACAGCAAATCAGAATTATTCTAGGTATCTATTCATTGACATGCTTATAATTAATAACTACACAAATATATTTTACTCTGTGTTTCGTATCGTAAGTCAAAAGCAAGAATCGGATTGTGAATGAACTTTCTGACTTTGCGAGTGTCTATTCTATATGTACTTATATCGACATTCAAAGCCTCAACCTCAGCTTTCCCACAATCGGTCTATAACTCATTATGAATATCTGACTCACTCCAACTCAACAAATATTCACATTTCATGGTTAGATAGGTTCGTACCTTACCACTTTTCAATTAAACCATAGTTCCACTAATTAGCCCAGTCGGCTTAGACTTAAAGACTTGATATTTTACTCCAACCTATCATCTCTAAATACTCTGAGTGAAACTTCACTTGGTGTGGTGAACTTCATTGTATTGTACTAATTTCGAGCGAGACAATTTAAAATAGAAACACATACAAGGAATAAGGTAAGCTACATAAAACCTTACACTCCTATAGATACGAAGAACTTAAACGTACGTATCACCTTCACTTATTAAACTTTAACTCAACTCAAAGTGAACTGCTACAGTCTGTTCTGTTCCAGAACAAAAACTAAACAAAAACGTGTGTCTCTCACGAAACAAAACTATACTAGCTCTTCCGTCTATGGAAGTTCCTTTTAGACAAACGGAGCATCGGAGCCAAGTGAACAAAAAGCTAGCGGCTTTATCTACATTTGCCACTGCCACGAAGAACGACGACTATCCTACTACTCCTAAGCGTCAGCCGCCACTAACAACACACAAACACACACACTCACACACACACATCACAGATGTGATGGAACCTATAAAACTTTTGCACCGCGGCAGTAGTAGTAGCACTACTAGTAAGTAAGTGGTAGACTAGACTCGTTTCTTTTCCGATACACTTCTATATTAGCCTACGAACTACACCCTGCTACTTATATTACACCACTATGCAGGCAATTTCCCACAATTATCATAATATAGCTGCATGCGGTAGCCTCTGCAAGTCTACGACCCAGCGTACGCGTAACAACCATTAAACAATGGAATTTCATGACATTCCAGAAACTAACCAGCCAACGATACAAATACAACACAAAGCCCAACAACATACGGCACATGCATGTACCACTATACATACACGGAAACGCAACAAGAAGACGACAAGAAACTGCTACGGAAAGTATTAAACAAAAAGTTGCAATGAATAAAATCTAATAGTAACGACTTTGCCTGTATGTAATAGAGGTGTTCTCCTATCTATATCTAGTAGTGTGCTTTTTACTCTCCTACTACTACAGACTACCACTTTTGTTCGTTGTTGTTGTTGTTACTAAAGTAAAGTAAAGGAACGAAGAGTTCGCCAAAGTATTATTATTCTACTTATTCTGCTTCTTCTTCTATTCAGACTGCACGACACACTACATAAGTACCACACAAGTTTGCCCACTGTTGGCTTTAGCGTTTAGAATAATGTGTGTTTGTGCATCTGCATGCATACACAACATACAAGACAGTCAGTATGTCTTTTGCATGCAATAAACTCACGGAAAGACACCACACATATTATAACATCACCAGTTATGCATAAGATAAGAAGAGACCATGACATCATATTAAATTAAACAAAAAACTAAACAGGTATACCTAATCCTCTGTGCTTGCTAGATACAAAAGACTAGGAATTCTCGCCAAATATTATTCTTTAGTATAACAGTATAAAATATATTCTTTGCAAACAAACAACAACTGTTCGAGGAACAATATTATGAACCTTTTGCTATGCTATTGCTCTTGGTATTTTAGGTATACACTAGATTATATGTGTTGTAAAAGTAAAAACATTTTTTGTGGAGATACAGAAGACTAATTATTGTTGAAGGGACGTATCATTTTTGTACCTATGCAGCTGGATGGAACGAAAACATGCATGTGAAACATGAAACATGAAACTGTGTGCAGTAATCTGCAGACGCACTTTTAATAAAGTTTCATTCGTTCGTTCGTGCTTACAATTAAATTGCAATGCCACATTAAAACGTTTGTCTATTTGATAAGTGAGCCTTTTAATGTACACCATTGAACAACATTGCTTCTTGTGCTTGTGCATACCAATAATAAATTTTTATATGTTTGTCCATTATGGCAGTAGTGGTATTACATTTGATAAAACACACTTAAACACGTGTACCTTGTGTTTAATTGCGTTGAATAGAGTCATATTATAATATGGTTAGCCCTTTTCGAGTTACATTCGTCGTCAGTCAGTCAGTCAATGAAATATAAACCCTTTCGACATTCTTCTCCTGCCTTGGCTCATTCATGGCTTGTGTATCACTTGTATGTATGTCTCAGTCGTGTAAGTTGACATTTCAAGAGTTTTATACAAAGAATAATAAAAGAAATGATGTTCTGCATGCATGCAAGAATCATTTAATGTGTTGTGAATGTAAAAATAAAAATAAACGAGAAAATTTTCTTTGGGAGTTGATGACATCATATTATCATCAACATGAAAAAGGCTATCGTTATTATTCTTCTTCGACTGACGGACTGACTGCCATATGCCATATACGTGTGTATAGCTGAAGACTGAAGGAAAAGAACATTAAAGAGACGATATAATGATATTTGAAATGTCATGGAATGATAGTTGTAGTGTAATTATGTGTTTATATATGTACACATGGATATTACTCAAAGAGGAATCATTTTTTCTTACATTCTATTGACCTCGAATTGTACATAACAGAGAGAATACCATTTTAAGATTCAATTCAACTAATTAGCCATACCATACCATGCCATTGGCAATACAAATAAATGTTCTACAATAAAATTACGACCGTGACCATCATTTCCTTAGTAATCAAGCGATATATTATAGCTGTTCTTTCGACCACTCACTCACTTACTCAATTCTCAGTGTGTGTGTGTGTCTGTGTGTGTATTTATGTATTCGTTACAATTTATAGCGTGTGTAAAGTAGTTGTTGTGTATGTATATTTAGCTTGTGTGATGCTGATGATGATGACACTAAATAATTGATGATAATATTTCAACAGAGAATCAGACGCTCTTATTCAGCTGACAGATTTCATCACCACCATCACTGTGTACAACCGAGGGTCAACAAAACTCCCAATCAACTGGCACGAACTGCTTTGTTTCCAAAAAATATTTATAACACTAAACGTAAGCAGCTCGAGACGTCTTGAGACAGGCAGACAGCTGCTATGCAACTGAAAATCTGCTCACACACCGATTTGAAGAAACACCAACAAATCATATCACTCAACTCTCACGTAACGAAAACTTGTAGTAAATGCACACAGAATGAAATAGCTGAGAATAAACTTCTTGCTAAGAGACTCAACGAGTCGACTGCACATAGACTACTTGACTTCTACATATGTGGCAGTATCTCTCTCTCTGTCTGTAGGCCCATCCATACAAAGATGAAAATACAGATATCCTCACTCATTATGTATACCTATACACCAGAGTACTCCAACCATAATGGTGTACTTCATAGGCAAGGCAAGTCAGCCACACCACTATACCAAACAGTTATAAAGAAAATATAGGATATGTACATACAGATGGATTGAGATGGTAACCGTACGCTACTGCTCGGTGCGCACTACTGCTCGGCTTACACTACTGCTCGAGCACACTACAGCTCGCGATTTTACTGCTCGCCGACTCTACTGCTCGC
>JAQFYB010002080.1:0-27157 GCA_034694085.1 Pogonognathellus longicornis | reverse complement strand
TATAGTATGTGCAAATGACTAACTGAAGGCAATCAAGCCAACACGAATTGGTACTTTGAGCATTTCATATTTTAATTAGGATAAAGAGACTAATAATTGATGTGGGGATAAGTAAAAGTTAATGCATGAGTATGAGGGGATGTCTATAGGCTACTTACGAAGACGGAGTGGAAGTTAGAAACGGAGATACCCGTTACTCATTCAAATGAGAAAAACTTTCTTTTATTTAATTTATTACAGACTTTTCGTGAAATGGCAAACCTACCACAGCGTGTAAGATACCAACTGCATGGAAATAATATAAGAAGCTCCACATACAACACATATCTATGTGTAGGTATTTAATGCAACCTCGTCTTAATATAAACCTCGTCTTCTACTACAGCATTTACTCCCTCCTATGTTTCTAAGGCCTGTAGCTACCTACGTTTACATAAAAAGACATTATTTCTTATAACAATGATATAAGAAGCTAATAAAAGCAAGTAAACTTAATTCATTCATTTCTTAGTGCCTGTGCCTATATCTAAATATGCGTAGAGACAACTTCCCTTATGCTTTGAGCCTGTTCCAGTACATACATATCATATAACGAGCACTCACTATTTCTCTCAGCTAATTAAAACACTGTTAATTTTCCGGTGGTGAGAGTAGCGAGTGTCTCACTTCTTCCAACGTTCCAACTCCAACCCAAAATCCAAATCCGCAATTCCGGAATGCGTTCAGTTTAGTGCACGTTTCTGGTGGCATTACGAGGAGCATTAAGTAAAGTGCAGAGTGCAGATGAGCGTGCATTTTAATTTCTTGCGTTCGCTCTGCATCTCACTTTTACTATTTACTGTAGCATCATATCATACTAGAAGTATCACTCGTTTCATAACTACAACTCAACTCAACCGCACTCACAAATACCTACAACTTACACAGTACACATGCATATTCCTTCCAGCGTATGCTCTCACAGTCTGTCCACACACAACCCTTGTTATAGAAGAAAGAAATATATGCGTGCAATTGCTACCCACCTACCTCTACTAATTTAGAACTGAGAGAAATTTCCACATCTTGCATCGTATCATCATATCTTACGCGATATGCCGCATGCACTCATTCCATCCAAAATACAACCTTGTGTCTCTCCAGCTTTATATATACCGTCAAAATGCACGTAAAACTTCATACAATGAAACTATAGGAAAAATAGCGTGTGTATGTGATATATTTTTGTAGAAAACATTATAGGGAAAAAGATTCTCTTGGTTGGTCTTATAGGTATGTGATGTAAGTATTTTTGAGTAGACTCGCGTCCTTCTTTGGTTTGTATGTTCTTTTTCTTCCCTGTTCATTCCGACCCATTGCTTCCCCTCCACTCGACCATAAAGACTCATCTTGTGCTTGAAAAGCACAAATCATAGCAAGCGAGGGTATTAATCAGCCAAATATCATAACGTGTACTACTTAAGTATAATCAAGACAGATATTATAAAGAAAAGCTTCCCGTGTGCTCGTGTGTATTCCCTACTCTATCGCAAAACTCTCTCTCAGTCTTTAAGTACCGAAAACATATTACACGTACACTGCAGACAAAAATCTCCTTCTGCTTCCTTAATACATTGCACAACTATAAGTGTATAAAAAAGAAAATGAATCATATCTATTATGAAGGTATGAGGTATATGCTCTACTCTAGTAAAGTACTCAAACACACTGCACACGGGTACGGTGGAGAAATACACTACGTTTTAAGTAAGAGTAAGACAAGGCGGGATGAAGAACACAGTAATTATGAGAATGATGACGATGATGATGATCATTTTCTTTATTTTGATGATCATCACATCATAGCCATAACATACCGTAAAACCACACAAAAAACCCACGAAAGTAATATAACACACATAACTCCCAACTCCTGTCAGTCTGTTTACATCTTCATCATCGTCACTTAACAATGCATTTCACAATTGTTATTACCCCCACTTAAATAGTTACGAGACTGTCTTAGCCTTCAAAGAGAAACTTTACAGGATTCTCTCAAGTCTAAATCATATAGGTACTTATACCAGGATACCGAATCAAGCCAAGGAAATCGTCGGGACTCGTACTGTTAGTACGCATTAAATTAACAACTTTAAAGATTCGACTCTAGTAAAAACGAAACATGCACATTATTACGTTAGCAAGACCTAGTCCTAGCTATATAAAAAATTTGTACTACTTTGATTAGAAATGCTTTCGATGTACAATATTCAATGTACACATAAGTGTAATATATAGACAGTATAAAAAAATCAAAGCGTCTTGTTATAACGATCAAACTACATACACCGACTTTTATCTATACGATATTTTCACCACACGATTCTCCCCACCCCCATTTTTTTTATTTCCATTCATCAAGTATTGGTATTGACTATTACTACTGCACAATTGCATACAGTTTTCTGTGCAGCACTAAATGTTAACCTATCGAAACACAAAATTATTAAGAAGAATCTTACATACATACTTTAAAGTAGGTACAGTATTCTTAACATGAAAAGCAATGTATAACTATGAGCATTTATTTTATATCTCTTCATAGCGTTATACAAGGTTTTATATCAATGTGTAATTGAGTAGGCCAAAGAATGGAGTGTATTATATGATGGTAGCAGCAGTATCTTATCTCTCGCACTTAATATTGTAAAGTAGTTAGAAAAAGGCAGTAGTCGAGTCAAAAGTTAGTTTGTTGGGAGGAAGATAAGGCTACGGGTTACTTTTGCTTTTGCTTTGGCGTTGTTGCCCAAACTCCTTCATCACCATCATCACCATCACGATAAAACAAAAATGAAGTAGGGAGCTCTAGTCTGAAGAGTACTACTTAGTTACTGTGGGTTTGTTTCTCTAGCAAAGATCAAGTAGCAAAGTCGTGTATAGATTCATATTATACGAGTGAGTGAAAATTCATACACATTTAAAGTATAAGGTCGATAGAGCAAAGCGCTTAGTGGGTTTTTATCACTCCGACTCTCATCCACTTTAATTTGGTTTGGCTATTTCTTTGGCTTTTGTCTACTTTTTATGTATAATATGCCTATACTAGTACATACCTATACCATATACATTGGTATTTACTATAATGCATACACAATGATTGTAGTAATTGCTGCAGCATTGGTAAACCCAAGGAACCACATCAATTCGAGAGAAGAAAGAAAGATAGAACGAAAGATTGATTCCATTACAATCATTCGTACAGCTACAGCTACACAATACATGAGTTTGCACAGCAAAAACCAAATGTGGTTATCCAGTCCAGTCTTATTAGCGCATATCGTGGTGAGCAACAACACAACTCAAGTGTATGAAAAACTAATCGTACGTAGCTTCTTGTATCACTCCGGTTTATTCACTCACAGGGTCTCGAACATAATTCTCCTATACAGTCTCATACAGTCATATAAAAAAGATCAGGTCACTTTTTGCTTATCAATGCTAAACTCATTCGGCTGTTTGCAAACTTTAGCTAATGCCAATCTGTATAAATTGAAATGCACTTTGTACCTATAGGTATACCAGTGCAATACAAATATGTATACATAAAAAATATACACTCCTTATACCAGCATATAATTTTATAAGGATTAAAGTTTAAATACTTTGGATTGTTTAGTACATAAAGGGTTGAGTTCACAAAATTAAAAATGATTGAACTTCATTTGGTATGCTCAGCATAATATGGCATTATTAGTTTAAACTCTCACATAAGTGGAAGTACTATTATGTAAAAAGACATGTATGTATGTATATAGGTATTTGACTCCTAACCAAGTTGTGCAACTATTAGCTACACTGGTGGATGTAGTATTAAACGAAACAATACACAATGAGACAAGTTAGTCGATTTCCCACTGAAAAAACGACGAAATATGTGAAATGTACGAATAGTTGACTTTTGCTCCTTTAGCAGATGGTTCACCTCTTTTCGCGAGCGAAATACTTTTACTCGTTCAGCGTTTCCTTTCAATTGCAAATTATTTTGTTTTGTTTATTCATTTGGATTGTTTACCTCACTCTTCGCAATAATATTGTCTTACACTTGAACTTCAGATAATACACGCACTGTCTACATCACGGCAACATACAATAAGTCAACTTAACATAATAAGTTGTAGTGGCAGTATGTTCATAGTGTGTTGACTACTTTCGAAAGGTTCATTTTGACATTGCGCCTTAAGTGCTGATATAATAAGTAGCAACTAAACATAAGACATGGCACCACTCCTTTACTCACACGCAACCGTTTTGCAGTGACGCGTCGACTCTTGACATTAGCAATTTTTACTGGAAACTCGTTTTCTAATGTTTTGCCATTATTTTAGCCTCGTCTCCTTGCTACTCTACTATTACTTTTATACCTAAAACAATGTTTGTACGCGTAAGGAGGGAAATGCTTGGAGAAATGTATAAAAATCCAAGAAATTCCCTTTTTCTATACACATTTATCGTTGTTAGTCAAGCACCATTTTATACTAAGGAGGTGTGTACAAGAAGCACTACATATTGCTTGCATAAAAATAATTTGTTACAGGATACGTTTCTATTTGTGAAAACGAAGTCATAAAGCCAACAACAATGCAATGTTGTACCACGTATTTTACATAGACATACTTATATATTTACATTAAATGGTATATATAAAGTTCTTCAACCTTTGTTTCTACTTATATAATACCTTGCAGTCGCTGCATGCATGTGTTTCTCAACCAGAGAAGCTATAAGCACATTGTGCTTTGGCAAAACATAAAAATGCATTACATTCAAATGATCATATAGCAATAATAATAATAACACAGCAGAATACTATAACATCACATTGTTTTTAAGGACCTGGAGCAAGTGAAGATTTCTGTTGGGCTCTGTGGATTGGGATTGGGACGGGAAAGTTGACTGCGACTGTTTTGTGGATGTTAACCCAAGAACATTACACTATCCACTGGAGGCAAAACAATAGTACACCCTACACCGTGTAGTAAAATATGATTATGCATAACACACACACAGACACACCAAGTGAACTTTCGTCCAAAACTACTTCAACTTCAACCCAGTGTGCCTCTGTGTAGTGTTTACCCGAGTCTCCTACTACTACTAGTAGTGATATGATGATGGTTGTAGAGAAATAATGGGATGACTATGGCTGTGTAACCCGACATGAAATAAAGCGTCGGTGAGTTGAGTGGCGTACTGAACTGAGCACAGAGAGTGGCACTACTATATTCCTCGATTATGCGACCATGGTCATATATAACATGAGCAATTTAGAGTTTAAAGCATATTTCTGATTCTGTTATGTGTGTTGGTGTATTTGTGATGCAATGCAATGTAGTTGGAAATTCTCTCTGAACATCGAAAGCCAGTGCAATCCAATCAAGAACGGTAGGGTCGGACATTAGAACCTTGTAAAAATGTATGGCATATAAACTAACAGAAAATAAGAGTCAACAGCAGTAAAATACTTTTGACCAAAATCCTGTGCACTAAACACAAAGAGAGAAATATAAACGAGTCTCAAGTCAAGTCAATCTAAAATCTAACTACACTCAAAACTCAACTCGGTTTCTCTCTCTCTCCTTCTCCCTGACCAAAACAGGTTTAGCGGGCTACCTTCTTCTTCGAGTTCTTCAGCTGAATCTCGTTTCAGCTTTTTCTTAATGCTCTTTTATATTATTATCATCTTTGTGCTCTCTTGTTCTACTAAAGTAGTTGTAGTAGTAGTTCTGTAGTAGGAGACTTGTGGTTTAAATTCTATTGCATTTTCTTCACTTGACTACTTGTACTTGCTTATATTGGTAGTATATGTATCATGCTCCTACAGGCTTCTCACACACAAACACATCCAACAGGACAATAGACACACACACAACAATCTGCTGTGGTTTTAACTAGTTATGTGAATGTGAAGCTGAATGTTATGTGTTGTTCTTTAGTGCATGTAATATATCTCATCTTCACTATACAATGCAAGTAAAAACTATCAGCGTACTAGGCTATTACAGTGTTAAACTAAAATTTCCTTAGTATGTGTTTGTATGTATACGCACAAAAGATATACAAAGAAGTTTTAAGATGCGTTGCTCTCTGTCCACTCGCATTCTACTCATTGTCAGTTCTTTTAAGCTATAACTATGGCAGTACACATTAGACTTGCACATACCATCAACGTACATTTCAACATACGTAGCTGATTTTTCTCGTATTATTATTATTATTATTATCTGCATACAAAATGCTCACTTATCTGTGTGTGAGCGTATTCTACCAGTATTTTACATGCATTGCTTTTGATTTTTACTATAGTATGAGTTGGCTGTATGTATTTCTGCTGGAGTCAACTCGGCAGGAGCAGCACAGCAAGCAAGCCAGCACCAAAGACAAGTCAAGAAGAAGCAAAGTGAAAAATCAAACCAGTAGTAGACGCAGGCAGACACAAAGCCTTTGGATTTCGATACACAGCATTTATTAGTCTGTATACTCTCCTCATGTTTTGTAAAAACCTCAGTTGACCTTTTGGAATGTTTTCTTTCTACTTTGCTTAACCAACTATATGCACATTTACTGCTTGATGCCAACTTGTTCTCTTTTTCTCACTGCCTGTTCTTTTGTATTCTTTCTGACTTGTATGTATGTTTGTGTGGTGGTTCGAGTATTAGTATATTACCAATATTATGGTGAGCATCTGCTTAGCTTGGATTTGCTTGGCATGTATAAACTGAAAAGCCTTTATTGTGTATAAAACAAACAACGACTACTCATACACAGAAATACAAGTCATAATATGCAATGCATTCGTGTATTAAAGTATTAACCCAGTGAATAAAAACTGGAGTCAACTCTTATGTGTGTGTTTATATGCTAGTATGTATGCAGTATATATAGTTGCACACATATCGGGAATAATATGCGTGTGTACTTATAAAAATATGGAAATGAGCAAAAACCCGGGAATTTTTTAACACATTGCTTCACTAACATTCACAGAGTAATAGTACAATTACATATTCACATGCTTTTTTGCTGCTGACGAATATGAGTGTAGAGCGTGTTCAATTCAGTATCATCATCATTCTATATTGGCGAAGCATGTGTTACATACAAAGAGAGACTGTTGTTTGTGTGAGCAAGGGAATGCAAGTGCTGGGATGATCACAGGGAAAATATTCTATTTCTCTCTACTTGTTTGGTTTGGTCACTCTCCCGAGGCATCTTGTGAATATTGTTGCCCTAGATCTTCAGAAAGTTGCTATCAAAGCCACTTCAGCAAAATCAAATGGGATTCTTTATTGCCACTTAGCCACTTCATTCCCAAAAGTAGATAATATGCAATGTGATGTGAATGCCTGGGCTCTGCAATATTAAAGAGGAGTTTGCTCCTCGGCTAAACTACTACCATAGTACCATACTACTAGTACTAAAACGATGCACAATGTGTACTCCATGGTTTACTACATACTACATTTGTACATACATAATACTAATACCGAATACCTATATAATATATGTAGTATCTCCTGGTACCTACATGCTTTACGGAGTCTGTGGTTTGTTCCATGCAATAGCTGCAATTTCTATCACCGACAAGCTGCTGTTGCTAAAATACAGTTTGCTGACTCCAGTTTTCACAGACTGCGACTGACTCGCCCCAAAATAAGTTCGATTAGTTATATCCACTTATACCATTCCCTAATTTCGGGAAAATCCTAACTATATTCCTAAACTCAATGCATATACATCTACATTCGCACACAGGAGTTAAATAGTAGTATACATTATACATATACAGTCAATGTGTATGCGTGTAGGTGTATATAGCATAAATTTATATCAAAATCATTTTACTATGTATCAGTAGTAGTATTTGTAGCTCTAGTTCATTGGGATTTGTCGATATATCAACTTCCCATTGCCATTCATTCAAGTCTCCCCACTTTAATTCCGTTTTGCTCCATTTTTCCATTTACTATTTGCTAAATTCACTTCCATCAGTCAGACAGAGCCAGCACAGCGAATTCAACGAACACTTGCACAGACACAACTACAGTAATAGTAAAGGACGCGTGCAGAGAGTCATATCATATGTTACATTTGATGCCAATTGAATTTGCACGTGAAATACTTTAAACTCGTCTTGGTCAGAGTACGAGTCAAAAGAGTACGGTACGTACGTACGTATGTGAGGCAAGGTATGTGTGGTATGATGCTTAATGCAAGTTTTCGTTCAATGTTGTTTAGCACAGGAAACTTTCTACGTCAGATACTAGGTAGGTCGTTACTCTTCGTGGAGTATTACACAGGACTACTACAGTGTAGTGTAAGTGTAGGGCAGGGTGCTCAAGGATATAATACTTATGTGTCTAGGTATATCATGCCGTGTACAACTGCTACATAGACACACAGATTGTATTAGTCTTACTACAGTGTACATGGTTGTAGTAACTGCAGTGCAGTAGTAGAGTAGAGACTTTCACTTACATTTGCGTCTCAGCTTTTCGCCAATACTTGTGTGTATATATAGGTGTTAGGTTAGTGGACTATTTCATATAAGAGGAGTAAATGCTGTATTCAGGACAGGAAATGAATTCTTTAGCACTTGGATCCTTTACCAAGAGTCAATACGTGCCCTAAATTAATTCAACGCATATTTTATAATCAGTGGATAAAAACTTTCATTAAAAAATCTACATCTTTATGGATTTAATTAATCTCGAGGGAAACCCAAATGAATTGGCTAATACACGAGTTTTGGTAGTCTTCCTTGTTTCTATTAAGGAAAAACTTTCCTACACAATATGCCTATATATGCAGGCAATACAATGTCAGTGTATGTATATATCTGTAGAATTTGTGTTATACTACATAGAAAGGGTTATACCAATAAATGAACTTTGTCCCTGTTGTTTTGTGACAGTAATAAAATTAAAACTTGAACGTTAATTAAAAGTAATAAGTTTTACGTTCGTTGTGATGCTGCAGTTGTATATAGAGCTAATAGAGGTATACCTATAAGTTTTATGAGATTTAGCATGGAGCTAAATAGCTGAGTGCAGTTTCAATTCTATCGATGTCGTCAGTCGTCACTAAATAGGCTCTATTATATGTGTCTAGAAGAATAAAGAATGAGAAAATATCAGATGAAGAAAAAGAAAGAGCATTGTTGCAGTTTTTAATTTGCCAATTAAAATTCAACCCCTTATGCGTCTCAATGGAGGGAGAAATTAGTGTGTAGTAGTCAGCAGAGGTACTCCCAGATCAAATAACACTGTGCGACTCTATGGGCTCTGTCTACATTTTATTACATTTTAAATTGCATCGCAATTCACATTGAATTGTCTCCAGGCTGACTTGACTCATGTCTACCGTGTCTCTCTTTCTGTCTGTATCCAACAAATCCAAGTCTCTTTCTACCCTTTCATTCCATTTGCAATCCCATTTGCTATATGCGCTTAATGATATTAAACATCTATATATCTCCTAGCTACACACACTTATATTACACGCATACGCATACCATATGTATTTATTTTACTTCACCTTGTAGGCTTGGATTGCGTTTGAATTGCCATGACTTGAGCTTGACTTGACTTGAGAGCACTGCACTCCTACTGACAATAATGAGTGTTCGTTTATTACACGACATTACATTACGTATCCTTTGTAGAACATTACTGGTATGGAAATGCGTATGCTGCGTAACCGAATCAACGCAGATTATGGCAAACTAAAACATTAAATTCGACTCAACGTTTTTACAAACACAGCCGAGGTTCTGTTTGTATAAGTGACTACATTTGTTGGCATTATAAGGGACATTTCTAGAACCTATTTTAAGAATAAATCATTGATATACACGGTATACTAAATGTATTATGTAGGGATGATTATTATATGTGTGCAATACACATTGACATACCTAGGTATACTCCTTCATAATGTATAATCTATAGTAGACTACAACTTGTAGTGACAGTAACAATAAGAGCATGGTAAAAATACATACAAGTATGAACTTTTTGCCGTCATTCCCATTTAGAGTTTTCCTGACAGTCCAACTTAAGCATTTACTTATAACACAGAACAGTATCTTGTCTTGTTATAAAACTACTTCATATTATGTGCAAATCATTTACTTATAGACATGATGCATTAGTAGCAGTGCTATTCTGAGCTTTGTCTTCGTAGCTATAAATGTAGCGATGTTATTTAGGTACTTATATGATATATATGCTAGTTAGTAGTATGTGAGACATAATGATTATGACCCTCATCATGGTAGTAGTTATTTATTATTGATTCCTACTTTGAGAAGTAGTAGGAGCAGTAAAGTAAGTCGAAAAAACAAAAGCAATTTGTTCTATACATAACAGAACATGATGTGGCTAGGTAGCATTTTAGTGGAGCACTCATGTCTCGGCTTAGTAGAACTAATTATTATTGATAGTTTCGATTGAAGCTCATATTGTACGATAAGCTGTATATTTATGCAACTAAGGTTTGTGCCTATGTAATGGACCAGTTAGCTTTAGCAAGGCTTAGTTTTACTGCGATACGATATACTTAAGCTTACAAAGTTAGACCATTTTCTAACTTCTCTTAAACCACTTCAGCACATGGCATACATGTACTCCCACAGTACCCATATGCATTTCTTACACTACCATGATTCGGCTATAGGTCTAAAATGATAATTTTCAGACTTTATATAAAAGTAGATTATAACAAAAACCGCGATGAGAAAGAAAAAATACTATGCGAAAATATCCTCGACAGAAGGAAAAGAGCATTGCGTTTGAATTGAACCATATACTATTGGCAGACACACTCACAGAGAAAGAGAGAAGAGGAACAACGTATGTTGCAAAGAAGCCAAACTCACAGACACACACATATACATTCACATACACAAAGTATACACACATTCTATACATACAAAGTAGAGTGAGTCTGTGTGATCTCCCGAAGCCAAAGACTACTGACCGTAAGGAATGGGTTGGGAATAGACACTAGTGGGATAGAATATTGAGCTGAACAGCTTTGAGTAGTATTTTTACTCATACACATACTAGTAGTATATAGCCCTGATACATACTACTTATAAGCTATATTATCCTAATACAAGAGAGATACTCTTTACGTACATAATGTATAGTGTGGGTAAGTCTCTGGTGGTAAGACAGCAACCCGGGTATCACTTCCAATAAAAGGTTGATATTGATTCAGCGAAATTGCACGGATGGAAGGAAGAGGAAAGAAAGCAATGCCTTTCCTTTTCGTTGCTTTGCCTTTTCTATCCTTTCTTAGGCTTGACTTGACTTGACGCGAGATCCTTCGAGTATTCCTAACACGGGCAACAGAACACTGCACGCCAAAAGGAATAAGACATACATGGGACATCATCATACCACTCCTGCCACACACACCACACTATTCAGACTATTCTTAATATACACAGACCTCTGCAAAGAAAAGAAACTCTCATCTCAACTCATCTCCAACACTAGCACTACATACATCCAGCCTATATGTGCGATAGGACAAGGGAAGAATATAATAATAGAAAAAGAAAGAAAATACACGTAAAAAGGTAACATTTCTTATAATACACACCTTTTACAATGTACTCTGTGCGTTATACTGCTTTTTTATATTTTTCCTTCTTCCTACTTACAAACCAACTGCATGTGTTAGTGTTCGTGTGTGTCCCTAGCAAATGTAACTGTGTGTACCTTCAGAATGTGTATGTATGTATGTGAGTAGTGTACATGTGAAGAGATAAGTAGAAATATTAGGTATCGTGCTATCAAGGTATAGAATCTCTTGTATTCTTCCCACAATGCTATCTGCAACAGTTGCAGTTGTGTGTGTAATGTAAAGGTATGTAAGGTGCAGGGTATTAGAATGCTAGTTAAGGGTTAGAGATAGCAGACATGTGTATTTTACCACAGGGCCGTGTGTGGATTGCTGTTACAACTGCTTAGTAGTACACTTATCTCTTTTTACTAGAGAGCTCGACTTCTTACTTACTTCTTACACCACCACACTACACAGTGCTATCTGTGAAAGATAAAATAAAATGAAGATTGTATTTGTGAGTGTGCGAGAAAGAAAGAAAGAAAGAAAAGAAGAGAGTCTTTATTTTCTCTAGATTCTTCTCATAGTACAGATAGTGTTCGAGCTGGAGAATGCACGGTGCCCATTTTATAGCTCTCATTAACCACCTTGTATTCACTCCACGCACCACCAACTCCCTAATACCAATAAAAGAAAGTTGGAAACGCACAAATCAAGACATCATGTTCCTAGGAAATGCTCACAGGATCTGCAATTTTTCAATTAATTTCTCCTTCACTATCCCTCTGCTATTAGCTCGCTACATCTCTCACATACCAAATAAGATCCAGCCTTTAGTTACTTCACGTTTAGTTACACTTATACAAAAAGCTAACTTCGACTTAAGTAACTGGCCCTCTTTGCTTTACCTCCTCCACCTTCGTCTACACTATTTGCTCTTTTGCTCTACTACATATAGTAATAAGTTCAGAGATACATTCGCACCTATTTATAACTCGTATATTACAATAACCCATTCTTCTCAAGATAGTTTTCGCGTCTTCCCATGTAAGAAATACTTTATCCAATTCTTCTTTCATTTTAACACGCGGGAAATGGAGAAACAATGGAAAAAGTTTAATAACCTAGTTTTGGTTGAGCAGGTACCTGAGTTGAGTGAATAAAAAATAAATGAAAATATTCTTTATAGGTGTGCATCTGGAAAGTTCATTCATAAATGACATTTATCTGCAATAAGCACTATATAATAATATGAGTTTATAACACAGAGTATATATGTGGCACATGGAAGGAAAAGCCATAAAAATCGAATGGGAGAGTCTGACCCATTAAATTAAACATGTTGGGTGATTAAGAGAGCAAACAAGAGACAAGGATAGACTGTGGAGGATGGGAAGTAGTGCAGTGTGTGCATAAGCCCAGTACATAGCTCACAGTGTAAAGAAAACAAATTGCCCAAGTCATTTTACAAAACTCCATGAAGATATATAGGGTGGAGTATTTAGACAGTGAACTGCCAAAAAACACAGCCATTCTCAACCAATGCAATGCAGCAGTTGCAGCTGACACAAGTGTTAATCGACGAACCTCGTTTCTGTCTTTGCATCTTTTCTCTCTGTCTTTCTTTATATCTCTGTATTGCACACATTCAGTGCACAGTAGATCTATACATGTACAATCTCCGTATGTCTTAGTGTAACTCCTATGTAATTGTACCTATATGAAAGATTATACCTCATATGTGTTTGTACAGAATGTAAGTGTGAGTGTAGCATTATAAATTTCTCTGCCACATACTACAGATACACAGGCATTGTACGTAAAGTATGTGTATGTAGGTACATGGTCTACCTCCTGCTACTTATACACATACAATATAAACATCCCTGCGTGTATAATATCGCTACTATTGTAAAAGTAGAAGATTTCCTGTGGTTTCCTCAGTTTTCGGTTTAACTTCAGTTTCAGAGAGAACTATAGAGTGGGGTGTGTATGTGCATGGTCTCCAGCCCATGAGAATAAAAAACTAAATGGCTTTTTGATGACTGTCCCAGTTCAACAAAATCGAGTTAACCTCCGCCTTCTTTACAAAACAGTCTTCTGCGAATCTACACTGTGCTCTGCTGTTCTTTCTCCTACTACTACTGTACTCCTTCATCTATGGTATAGGACTCTGGTGTGTTGTGTTTTGTATGAATCTGTACTTTTCCATTTGTACAGTACATAGGACATTGTCTATAGTATTATCACACTACGTTGGGTACTCACTCGTCTCTTGCTGTTTACATTAGAATGCTCCGCTTGTTTCACGTTGGCACACCATGCTGACGTTGTATCGGAAAATATGAGTTTATGCAATCTTTATCAGTTACGGTAGTTTAGCTTTGGTGTAGTTTACATTACAAAATGGGTCTAAAGTCTATATCTTGTATCCATTTGTGTCAGAGCCAAAGAATACGTGTACACCACAAGATAACTAATATACTTACTTAGGTAGTTTGCCAAAGCAGGGAGTACGGACGTCTTAAGGTGTGTCTCTCTAGGTCTAACCTAGACCTAAACAATGTCCTTTGTATATTCAACACTTCAATGTAAATGTGGTAGTATATCAGCAGTACAGTTATATAGCTGCTTTATATGCACACTGAAACAATGATTAAAATGCGAAGAACACCCATTAGTATTAGTGTCTACGCACGCCTCAGATCAGGATTACAAGACACTATCAACAAGGCAGTCATGTAAGTGCACACCTATATTCCATTGCTTTAGATAAATCATTGCTGTTTATAATTATGTAGTTTTTCAATTTTTATGCTCTTGTTAATTCTCAGCTCATTATATTAGTATGTATACTAATAACCGCGTCACAGAAGACTATCCTAGAAAATACCTCGCCTTTATATTTGTACGACTTTTTCAGTTTTTCTTGGTTCAATAATTATTCAATAGTAGCGAATTCAATAGATCCATTCATGATTTTTAATTTTGTTATAAGATCAAATAATTTTTTAGTTATTGAAATGAGTTTCTTAGGTTAAAATTTGTTTTATTTTGAAAATATATTTAAAAAGAAGTTCCTTTGGATAATTTTTGTGTACATGATGTAGCATTGAAATGAGTTTGCCATGCGCTTTAAAAACATTCATTATTTTATTACCTGGTCTCACCTTCACCTACGGTAAATTGCTGAGTGTTCAAGATTCTGTGTGTGTTTGTGCACATTTCTTGTTGCAACTGGAAATAAATAACAGACAGTAATGTTTTGTATGTGCGACATTGAGACAGAGTCACAAAGAGTGGTAGTAAGTCTGCTATCTGCATTCCACAACTTCTACAGTTGATACAAAGATTTTCTGAGAGAAGGGAATCGAACAGGAATGGTGAATGCGACATGAATATGAAATCGGTGCGAGTTGTACCTTAGGTGCACACTCTGTGTACACGCCACTAAGGTATAAGCTATATACCACCATGTTTTGCAAAACTGTAACTCTACCTTTATGACTAAACTCTAAAGGTACTCGTATACACAACGTAAACTCGTGTAGCACTAGTGCTACTATTATAAAGCAATGTCTGAAGAGTGAAGATGTCTTGTCTGCTTATTTATTCTCGTTGCATTTCTGCTCACTGCGACAGAAATCTTTTTGTATTTTCATACACTAAATTGAATTGAGCTTGACTTGAGACTTTTTTCTAAATATCTCTCTCTACCATGCAGTAGTAAAATAGATGGGATGTTCTGCAACAAAACAGATTTTTTATTTTGCTATTATTTTCTTAGCAGCATAGTAGGTACACTGTATTACAATGGTAATACGTATTGCAGCAGTATATGGAATACAACACTCAACTACGCTCTAAAGTGCACACAGAAAACACAGAGATAAGCAAAGTAAGCATAAGGTAATCTTCTGCTGCATCTTTACGACAATAAAACAAGTCATACGTAATAAAATGGATGCAAGTGTTTTCTTTGGAGGGTATAACATACAGATACATAGTACAGATACACTAAGTCATACACAAAACACACAATGTACACATTGTGGTTATAAGGCAATGCAATAATGTAATGCAAGGCAAGGCAAAGTCAAACCAACCGGTATCTTCTTTCCATTGTGTTATATGTATAATGTGCAAGTCGAAATTTTCTTGATTTTCATGTAAAAACTGAAAGCGAACAATGTTGAGAGTTTCCTTTGGATTCATACTATAGGCAGGTACTTTATAACACTAAATTACAAGGGCAAGTTGGGGCAATGGAGAGTCTAATGTATCATTGTCATCATCGTTTCATCAGCATTTCCATACAACACAAGAACTGGTAATACAATTGCTCACACAGTCTTAGGTTACTTACTACTTAGTTGTAGTTTACACGAAAAAATAAGTTTGTGCATGCACAGTAGGACAAGTATAATATTATTAGTAATATAACAGCTAATATAACAAGCAAGCCAAAACACATCGACTAATGTGATGTAATGTAAAAATGTAAATGCAACTTATGCCTTTATTCTTATTACAGAACGCATAAGACTCGTCTTCTTCTTCTTCAACAAGAAATAAGAAGAGTCAAAGAAAAGTCTAACTTGCCAGATGTTTACGTTCAAGTCTCTCATCTCATTTCATCTCATTGTTAAATGTTTCTTCTTCCTCTGTTTGTAAAAGAGGGGAGTCTCAAGCTACAACCCTAAGAAAAGCAGACAACTTTAAGAAAACACAGAGAGTTACTCTTACTATGCATTACCACATAATATTTGTACATACTTTACATTACGACCAAGCACTCCAGTCAATTTTGCTCGCACTAAAAGTACTTAGCAAGCAATGCTTACATTTACACAGCTTGTATTATTACTAGTATTTGTATGTACATAGGTATATGGAATCTTTTTAGTCAAATTCACAGTCACAGTCACAGTAGTCTTTTACATAGATAATAATATGAGATGAGATTCCTTAGTAATTTCAGTTTTATGCAGTGTTAACTAGTCTGTTTGAAATAATGGTGTAGCATACTACAACATGGAAGAGACAGTGTTCCCCATTATATTTAAGTAAGTAAAGCAAGAGACGAAGGATGAAAATGAGTAAATGAATAAAATAAAAAAAACGTATACGGATGACTCGAGGCTTTAGGATCAGGATTGTGTTGTGTTGTACCATTTTGTGTTGTAGTATTCGTAAAACTGAGTTTTAACAAGAAAAGAAGCAGTTTGGCTGCATGTATTACATTTTACAGTGTTTGTACGTCTGTCTGTTAATCATTGAGTATTCTTATTGCTGTCCTATGTGTTTTTGTGTAAGTGTGGATCCTTATAAGACTGTTTAAAAGCATTTATCTCTAACTCTCTTTGTAACAGAGTCTCTGCAATCAAAAATCTAACTTGCCAACGGATTTTGAAGCCAAGGTTTTGAAGCTAAGTTTAAGAAATCTGGTGTGCTTTCAGTAGTTCCAATTTCAGAGGTTAATCTCAGTTGGTACAGAAGAGATGAGTGTGTACTCGACTGAATAAGTGAATGGAATGAAAAGAACGGAGAGAGATAAGGAAAATAATGATTCGATCTAAGCTGGAGTTTGGAGTCAGCAACTACTAAAGACAACTTTGTAATACGTTCGTTCTATAACTACTTAACAAATGACTCCGGCTTGATTTGAGTCTTGAGTCGACCAACAAGTTTTGCCTCTGAAAGAAGCTGAAAAATTAAAAGAGAGCGAGTAGTATGTAGTAAGTACTTACACCCATATACCAAAAGACGATAAAATAAGAAGCCTTGAGGAAACACACTATACACTACTCAATACTCTACACACTCTCTTGTTATTATTGTGTCCTTTGTATATATTCCAGTCTCTTTCAAGAGAGTAATTATTATTATCAGTATTTTCCATGCACCTTTTATACACACGTCTATTTCAGGTAGCTATTCTTCCTTTTCTTATTATTAACTTTTGGGGTGATGCGATGCACTCCCATGCAAAGTGCACACACTGCCAATGTCAATGTCAAAATTGATAGGAAAAAACGAAACCGTATCAAAACATACTCTTCTTTACTAAACTAAACTACTAGAACTTCTTCATATAATATACACACAGACATTCGTTCTACACGTACTTACACTAGTAAATAAAATCCAAGAGTATACATACAATCATCATGCTATGTATTATACTATCCCATGTAAAATATTGAGTGTATATATTATGTGTTTCTTATAAGTATCACCTAGATGTAATATATTTGACTTATAAGATAATAAAACGGCTATGTGTTGGAGATTGGAAGATCGGGAAGATTATAAGGAGGAAGGGAAGAGAAGGAAAGTGAAGTAAACGCTATAGTTGCAGAAGACAGTGATAATATGATGTTCCCAGATTCAAGAGACGGAGAATCAAGATTCCTACATTTTTTATCAAGACTGAGATACTAGGCGAGTATTATAATGACGCAGCTCCAAGTCCAACTACCCACTTAATACTCTACTATGCCTAATGCTTTATATTGTGTATACCCGTGGCTTTCTTTGCTCTTGTGTGTGTGTTTCTGCTGATGGGCCCTTTGCCAAGTAGGTAGTACTACAACAGTTCATTTTAAACGTGTAACTTTACCTTAGTCGTTATATTATTATGTAGTTCGAGTGTCTAACCTATATTGTATAGGTGATGCGTGTTTCTATTGGAGTAGTTATTCCTATTAGTGTATTTTGTGTGTGTTCCTGTATATATGCATGCGTTTTGTACTTATATAGCTAAACAACAGTGTATTAAGTGTGGCATGGTTTGGTGTGAGTATTATATTGTAATAACAGATGTAAAAATTCTTCTAAATCCTTTGACTATTAGTATTGGTATGTATATTGTGTATGTAATGCATGTAGAGATATCTCGTGTGTTTGTTTGTGTGTAACTGACTTGGGTTGAAAACAATTTTGGATTGGTTGCGAAAAGAAAAGCAAGTAAAAAAGTTGTTGGTCTGCATTTAAATCAATATACTTTGTAGCTTTCCACACTTAGCCTAGTCAGATAGTTAAAATAGAAGAATGCTTTAGTTTGCACATCTTTCTTGTCAGACTAATACGATCTCTACGTCGCTTCGTGTTCGAGTCGTGCACGTTGATCTTTTCTATAGATATAGCGATAGTGAGTGATTATATTACATAATACGATGTGATACTTGGTCAAAAAATGCATTGAATTTAAATTGTATCCAGTACATATCTTGATAGTATTTCAGTCCAGACTCAAATTGTGCTAAACAAGCTGAAATACATACTATGAGGTATGCAGGTATCAATAAAGGTGACTTGGATTTGTAAATATTATCGAGAATGTGTTGTGCACTGTAAATTGCTTTAGTTCTTGTGATGAACAGCCGAAGCAACCTGTAATAAGAACGACTGGACAAGAGTTTATGATGCAAAAGTTAACCACTTACTTACACGTCCGTTTCTTTACTGTTGGATTATGGATTGGAGTAATTTGGGGCAATTATCGACGTCTTCATGCTATACCTACTGGACTACTGGATCTGCCTGTGTAGTCCTTCTAATATAATAATAATACTTATTATGCATATATACCTTATATAGTATTACTAGTTATGGATAAAATGGCATAGTGAATTATTACCTGAATTCTGGATTGCCTATTATAAAATGCACTTACTTATATTATGTGTATCACACAAGTAATTCCTACACACACATTCCACAACAGAAGCTCAAATAAACTTCCTAACCTGCTTACAGCAATTCCTTCAGGTTTTCACTTGCTTTTCGTAAGAAAGTAGTTTATGTTTATGAAAAAGAGGTTGCAGTGCAACATTTCAACCCGACACGTTCAAATCTTTAGTAGTTTATCTATTAGGAAAATTATGGACAAACGCTCTTTATAAAATGCTTACTTACTTAGATTTCAGCGCTATAAAGACCTTTGTCTTTATCTCTGAAGTAAAGAAATGCATTGCATGTGAACCGATTCTATTGGAATAATGTTATGCCACAGAAAGCATCTTTTTATCAAAAACTGTCTGAATCATTTTTCTATCAACCCAGCACAACACAACAAGACCCAACAGCATCAGTCTCAGTGAACATGCAATTTGTTTTTTTTTTCGGTTTCAACTTTTCTCACCTTTCTGATGCATCAGGTTGGAAAATACGACGCGGCCGACACTGATTGCAAACAAGCAGGTGGAGCAAGTTAAGTGCTATTCAATCCAATCACAAGGAGCAATGAAACATTTTCCCGTATTATTCACACTTGATACGCAACCAAGAAATTCTTCGTCTTTGTCCATTAGTTCCTATTATGCTGCGGCTAAGCTACTTACATTTTTCTTAGAAAAATTTCTTTACTTACTTTGTCAATACTCAACACAGGTATACAATTTACATGCATACAAATACATACACAGTGTATTATTAAGCAGTACTAGTACAATACTTTATTTTATTCATTTTAAGTAAAATTTCGTATTATATTAATCCAGATATGAAATAACTGTGATTACGGCTGTGCTGTAACTTAGTCTAACGAATACGGAATCGTATCGTTACAGTAGTTACAAAATAAATGTATATCAACACTGCAGTTAGTTGGTACAAGTACCTGTATTTCGTATAACATTCTGCTGCAATGTGCTTTCACACAATGTCAATGTCAAGGTTTCCATTAGGAATAATGTGTACAATAAGCAGAAAGTATGTGTTGCTCATACACAATCTGTTATATAACTACAATTCACTTTCGTGCATCCACACGATTCCTATACTACTTGTCCTGACTGGGTCCGGCACACAGGTGTTAGGCAGCCCTTATGTTGAGGCTACTTCTATGCACCTATTATTTACTATATCTACCCTTTTGAAACAACCTTGTGTCTGTATATATAGAATGCACAAGAAATAAAGATTACACTCGATTGATACACCTTGTGTTGTAGCGTAGCTGATCCCAGATGCAGTTTTGTAGCAAGTGTCCGATACAGATACAAGGATATAAGTGTTCTTTTTGTAGTTGCTTTTTATACGTAATCTTTCACAGTAGGTCGTAAGCGTAACTTTGATACTATCACTACAAACAGTAATCATTGTGCTCATTTCGTTGCCTTAAGGGCTCACTATCCTTTGTTTTCGTCAAGGTTATATCACTCGTTTAATGTTAGATGGAGTGCCGGGACGAGTCCGGCAGTTTTTCGGAAAGAAATTGGAAAAGCGGACATATAATACCACCTCCATTATTTCCTAACGCTAGTGAAACAGCTTGCCCATATCCATATCTAAACCACATAGTCTCAATTCCCATCTTGCTAAGCTTAACAACGTCCTTAGTCTCAACAGAATCAACAAAGTAAGATATAGTATGTATTTCTATACTGTCTTCACCTACGTATAAGTACTTACGTATATAAAGTGTATATATCTGTATACGGAGAAAGTCAAAGTGCAATGACAAGGGTCAAGTTAACAATACTCATATAGAGACTAGAAGTGCAGTGCCTGTACAGTACACACCTACATACAATATGTATGTAATGTATGTATGTATGTGTAAAAGAGGTAGGTATACAGGAATCGAAGATATGTGTTTCTAGGTATACACATAGGTAGACATATATTAAATATA
Source organism: Pogonognathellus longicornis (assembly GCA_034694085.1). Lineage (NCBI taxonomy): Eukaryota > Metazoa > Arthropoda > Collembola > Entomobryomorpha > Tomoceridae > Pogonognathellus > Pogonognathellus longicornis. The sequence continues at coordinate 5,907 of JAQFYB010002080.1, read as the reverse complement.
AGAAAATTCAGATGAGGACCATTAGAAGTCGGATGGAAGTGGATGTGAGAGCAAAGAGCAGAGAAGAGTGAAAAGATAGTGTTTGTCGAGGGAGACGACACGAGGAGTATGGATTTTCCATTGAATTTTATCTCGCCACAGGCCATTGCTGTCGTCTATGTAAGTATGTAATCGGGAAGCATAAGGAAAGCCTTGAAGGAATGGCATAATCAGCATCCCTTCTACTACTACAGTCCTACTTCTACACTTCTGTTCCTGTCTGTAATGTGGGATGATGTGATGGGACGCTGTGGGACGAATGCAAGTAGTCCCTGCTTTTCTCTTTGAATTTTCTGTAGAAGTGTCCTTATAGTACCTACAAAGTATTCCAGTCTCATTTCTGATTCCTGAGTAGTACAACTGACATTTACTACTGTATATGTATTTCTGTACACAGTATAGCTGTATACCTACGTATATATAGACGCGGTGTGCCTTTTCCTGCTTCTGTCTTACTCTTTACTTTGGTTTACTCTTTTTGGATGGGCGAGTCGTGAGTCTGTGTGATTGAGTGAGTGACTTGCTTGGCTGGGCTTAAAGCACATCAGAGAACTGCTACTATTAGGATGGGACTATATTCAAGTCCCACCAAAGCAAAAAGAACTGAAATGTCTCACTCTAGTTTATAGTAGAAAAGTCTTTTAAGTTCGTTTGGGTTTATCTACGCAATTTTCTGGTATTTGCAAGCTCTGTGACAAGAAAACTCGTTTTTTGCGCTTACACCCATTCACGTTAACCTAGGTAATGTGCAATTCGCAATAGCAACTTGAGGCTTTCCTCTCTATTTCCTATGACGATGATTGTAAGTAATGTCCAATTGTAATAGTCAACTATGGCTTCCACTCAGATCAACCTACGTCTTTATTTTATGTCGACCCATTCTTTCTTTCAATATTGAATCCACTTGAAATGACTAGACTGACTTTCTTCCCATACAAACGGCAGTACTTAGTTTGTCAAGTTTAGGGCAACTGTTGTAATGTGGTTTGGGATCGGTATTATACCGACGATTCAAAATGTTAGTAGAATGTTGCTTAACGGTGATGTGTTATTGTCAAGTATACGCTACAACCAGGCACATGGGCATGCAACACAAACAAGTTGATCATTAAAGTAAGACGTAGCCTTTTATCCTTTTCATTTGCATTTTTTAAAAAACCTATTAAAAATGGTACAATAAATTTTGCATAATAATGAATGGATATCATAAATAGTGGAATACATGAACAAATTACCTACATCACTCTATTTACGAACCAATAAAAAATTACAGATAGAAACTCATTTGTAGATTTCTGTCTTTGAGGCTGCCGTAAGACATTATTGTGTCCAAGTAAGATGAAAGCTTGCGACCGTTTGTTCGTGCCGCGTTCTATTGTCTCACATTGAAGGATTGGTTTTAACATTGCAACATTAAAAAAGACTTAAACAATTCGCCATAATAATATTGTGTGAAAACTATTTACACGGGACAGGTTTATTATTCTGAACACTAATTTGCACTACTGAAAAATATGGAGGTACAAGACAAACTAGATTTCAAAATTACTCAAAGCTCACATCAATCGTTTACCGTTGTTACTTATAAATATTTTTATTTTGAAATTCTCGTACAAATGATCCTTGTACCTATTTATTTTAACCATAATTAATTAACAATGTAAACTATACATTGAAGTAATTACTACCGTACAATCTGATCTCAAAAATATTTTACAATTATATTCAGAGTAATTGTATTAATTTCCACAGTGAGTAACTAGCACCTGCAAATTAATTGTGCACGATAAAGGGAGAAAATACATTGATTTCTACTTGGAAATACAATAATAACTGTTAAAGTTAATTTATTTGTGATTTTTATTGGTTTAGTTGTAGATGTGGTTTGTAGGAGGTATTGAAACAATGGTTGAGTTCAATTATGAAAGATTTATACACACTTAGAATGTACACAGATAACATAAATCAGTTTCGGTTTCTTCTTTTCTATTATTCTCTGTGGCAGATCATTAGTGAGTAAAAGAGCAAAGAACTAAACTCCACTACTCCAAAGTCAAGGAGCAAAGTTGACTCTCACCACTACTGGCACTTCTATTAGGCACTGCTTCTATACCACTGCCACTCTCACCAACACACAGACACAGTCTGTGCAGATATTCAAAAGATATAACAGCCAGATACTTGATGGCTAACTAACAAGTTAACTCGATTTTAAACCTATTATGCCACTACTACACATACTTATAGTTCGACAACAGCCTCGACTCGAATCAACTCAACTCTCGTATTAACAACTAACTAACTAGCACAAGTAGTACACTAACAAGTATACAAGTAAACTTCGTGCTACACTCATAGAACATAACAGCACCATGTGCTTGTGAACTATGCATCGTATATATTAGCACAGGCTTAGTGTAAAAGTATATAGAGACTGCCATTGAAAATGTTGATGATGATGTATCTCAAGGCATAAAAGCAATCTATATATGTTTATACATGAACCACTATGACTGTAGTATGTGTGTAAGATACTTATATAATATTAGTATAAACTAATGCTCCACAATCAGCCTAGTTAATGCAATTCACATGGATTGTAAAAGCTCAAGTGCCACTACTCTCGACAGATTGACAGGGAAAGTCTGCATATTTATTTCACTCGTGAAGAATTCAACTTACATAGTAAACCCATGAAGGCAAGTCAAGTGCTGTGTGTGTGTGCTGTGTAGAGTGGAGTTATATTTGAAATTTATCTTTCTCTCAAGCTCTAATGCATCTTTCTTTATAGTTGTGTCGGTCCAATTTATTAACTTGAGTCAAGTCAACTTGAACTCAAGTGAGCAGCACAAGAAGAACATTACAAGACTCCAAAGCTATGTGTAATGTGTACTAGGTATACATACCGAAATCATCCCTCAGGTTTCTACACTTCAGTCCTCACAGTCCTCATTCTACATTCCTAAAGGTTGTTATTCTCTTTTGTATGTATGTACATATTATAATGTGAATAATACGCCTTTAATATACAGAACACTGCCCACCTACAATATACCACCTTCATTTGTAAACACATACCTACCCCTATGAAGCTACTTTTGGCACTAAGTATTACAGTTCTTGTTGTTGGCTCCTTTTTACTTATTCGTTTCTTCGGCTTCCGTTTGACTTGAAAGTCTATGTCTAAAGTTACACTCTCTCACTTACTCACGTCACATCACACACTATGACGTTAACGTATTAACGTGCTATGAGCACAGCTAACTTTCAGTCAATGTTCAAGTTTAAGTGCACACCATCAAATCTTGTGTGTTTAGTATGTGTGTCCTTTTCACAATGTCCGTCTTATATGTTCTCATTCCTTGCCTTAAATGTCTTGCTTGAATATAAACAGAAAAGAGAGACAAACGAGGAAAGGAGTCAAGTGAACTAGCCAAAAGTCTTGCTTGCATTCATCCATCCATCCATCGTGGCTATTATTGCAGCATATATAGTGAAATTACTATAGAATGTGTTGAATATTAAGATTTTAAGGGTTTCTGTCGTACTTGACGACTCACTTGGTCCTTGTGTACATTAATTATATTTAATAGTCTCCTTCTGACAATTGTACAAGTTGCTTTGGCTTCGAATTAACTACAGCTCAAAGTTAACTCTCTACTCAAATATAAGCTTAACTATTTATAAAGCATTTGCAGAATATAATGTAGGTCAAATGTTGATGAATAGCGCGTGCTCGTATACCACTATAATAGCACGAGCCCTTTCCTTATACACTGGTATTTATCTAAAGAACTTAATTCTTTCCTATATCATATGGAGTATAACAATAATATTACAAGGTTCCTTATGTTCTCCGTAGTCCCTACTGTAAATATAAAGCAGTAATACCCTTTCATGCATTGAATTTCTTATATAGTTGGCTAGATTGATATTATACATAGTTTTATTGTCTGCAGAAATATATAGATGCTTATAAATAGAGAGTATAATACAGTTTATTCTATGTAGTAGCTATGAAGATCACATTATACACATTTGTAGGGAAATGGGGGAAATTTGTCTTCTATGGTAGTTTCAATTAGTGACAGCCAAAAGCGCACAGTTATGTAATATTCCATTCTTCTCGTAACAAGAATAGACAAATGTAACTGGATCTAGGAAGTGTGGGGTTCGATCTTTCCTTTCATATGCATATGGATAAATAAATGTAATGTTATTCGTCATATAAGAAAGAAGAATCTAAATCTTGATATGATTCTCCCAATGACGGCACAGTAGAGGTGGTGATGGGGTCGAGTTTTTTTAATCCCAACCCCAAGCTCGTTATTTTGGCCTGGTTTTTTCTACCCCAACCCTATAATCCCACATCAGCATATTTTGGACCCCAACCCCAAATATTAAATACGAATCCAACCCCAACCCGACCCCATACTTTTGAGGCATCGACCCCAACCCCATACTATTGAGGCATCGACCCCAACCCCAATAAAAACGCAGGGTTGAGGTTAACCATGTGGTCGGGGTTGTGGTTGACACCTCTACGACACAGTAGGATAATATACCTAATACAAGTACCCTCATATATATATACGAATTTAATGTTACGTAATGTAAAGCATTGAATATGAAGATGAATAATAATATTACTTTACACAGGGAAATATTTTCTATAATGTATGAAAATGAAAATAAAGCATACTGTGAGAACCACAGACGAGAAAGGGATAATAAGAAATTACTGGAATGACTTGATAAAGTCCAAAGAAGAAATGATAATAATAATAATACTACGTAGATTATGGATTGGTTAACACATACTAGAATTTCTTCAGTATGTATCATGTCTTAATAGGAGTAGATGTACTATACTATACTTATATACAGCGTAGTATAAAATATATAGTTAGCTATATATCTGTAGATGATGAAGATGCAAAGATTTTAGTAGTAGTATAAAAGTGTGTAGCATGTGTAGTGTAGGAGTATTAGGAATAGTACAGCGGAGTAATAGTAAAGTAAGTGAATTGAAGTTGAGACTTGGGAAATGTAACTGATGCGTGAATTCTTTGTCAGAGTCCATGGAGAATAGTTTAGCTGGCTTGGTTTGACTTTCTCTCTCTTGGTTGAACGAGCAACTTCACTTGGCTTACTTGGGTGCACTCATGAAAAATATGTAACAAATTAATGAGCCTCATTTGTATCATCTAGTAGAATGGAGCTCCCTTTGAATTAAATCTTCCAAAGCAAAGGAGCAGAAACTTGGGCACAATACGTCATACTACAGGAACTCAACTCTCCTCAATCTTCGCACACTACACATAATATAATACGACTTGCTCAGATATTCTTCTATACTGCACAAGAACCGCAGAAAGCAGTCTGTTTTCGAATAAATGTGTGTCAGAAATATGTTCTGTATATTACACAAGTATGTAGTAATGGCAAAAGGATATTACTACATTACATTACACAGAAAACTACTAATAATATTAGCAAGGCTACAAATAAGATGGGGAAAGACTTACATATTAGTAGTCTAGTTACTAGCTTAGGTATAAGCAACAGAATCTTCGAAAGCAAAGGAAAAGATGTCTTTCTATTCCAATAACACTCCTAATGGTCGTTGTGTGAGTAAGTACTTTTGGCGAGTTAAAATTATCGACGCTTTATGGGATTTCAACCCTAATTTATCTTCATTGTTGATGCTCTTGATAAATAACGTTAATAACCCATGATCCTTTATCAAGGAAAGCTCCAGACACACTATTAATACAATTAATGCATTTCCAACACAAATGAAACATGATATATTTATCGGTATATATTACACTCTAATGTTTAATTGAATCAATTTTAATTACTATT